>JARYGA010037904.1:0-29926 GCA_030545235.1 Helianthus tuberosus
TCAAATCACACACCTGCAAAACAATCTAACATACATGCAAAAGTCAGCTACACTGGGTGAGTTCTAATAGTTTAAGTTAAAGCATTTAAAAGCCTTCGTAAACACTTTATTTCAAAACCAAGACACCATCGTTATACAATCACCGACGCTTATTAAAATACGTGAACATCACTTTAAAGTTTAACGAATCCAACATGTCACCCATAAGGACCCAAACTTCGCCTATAAGCTAGGTCCAATCATCCTACAAGTAATCGTTTCCGCTGTGGATCAGATTACTTAAACACCAAAGGACAACCCTCAAAGAATCTTAATTCATAGACCAACTAACCATACTGACCCATATCTAGGACATAACAATTAATGGCCTAAAACTCAAATGTAACTTAACCTCGTCCGACAACTACTCAATCTAACATCATTCGACAACTGCATAATGGAACATCATTCGTCACCCACATCATTTACTATCATTCATCAACTACACAAATAATCACATTTACCCACCATTTAACTAGGGCGAAACACATAAGCAAATAAGGTGGGAACCTAACACATAATTATGTCAAATCACTAAGAAGTGACCATAACTCGTCTCATATTGCCGCATGTAACCCCCCTCTTTGGGTCAGGTTACTAAACTGCAGCCATCATCGTCTCCCGCATAAACCGTCGTTGCCACTAGGGCTAAACCATTGTCACAAATCGTGACCATCAACTAAGCACCTCAAGGGTGCTTCTCGTGACCTGACGCCACCCCGAAGGTAACGCCGCCATCATAAGTAACCAACATCTCGTGACCTGACGCCACCCCGAAGGTAATGCCGCCATCACAAGTAACCAACATCTCGTGACCTGACGCCACCCCAAAGGTAACGCCGCCATCACCAGTAACCAACATCTCGTGACCTGACGCCACCCCAAAGGTAACGCCACCATCACGAGTAACCGACATCAAGCACCTTAAGGATGCTAATTCACATAAGGCACGTATACACATACAATGTTAATAGCACGTCAACTACTCGGCAGCTACTACCTTTACGATCTCACTACCACTAAGGGTCGAAACATATGATAGAATAAAATTTATCATGACACAAGTTGTGCTTTTAATATCGACACCTACCACGCCCCATCCCTATACGACCCATCCCTATACGACATCGACATAACTAAATAAAATGTCATACGCTTATGCAGGACTAATATAGCCCGATTAATCACTACGTCGTATAAAAACATTGTCCATGGGAAAACATTTATAAAACATTTTAATCGCAAGACTCATTAATATATTAAACTTATAGCACGTATGAAAACATGTGAAAAGCATGTATGCTAGCCCCAAAAATATTTAAGAAAAAGGGGATTAGAACTCACTGGTTGCGAAGATTCCAAATACGCAAGCTGACCGTCTCGTACCGCGTCATGAAGCCGGTAAGCAAATAACTCATGGTTACACTCCAGTTATATAATTAATGTATCACCTGACCCGTCCACATCTTCATATCTATATCCACACGAAACCGTAACTCGAGCACTATCAAGCTCGGTTCACCCATGACACGTTCGAATCCGCGAACCCTTCTCATCAATGCTAGCTCCTCCCATTCATACGACATCATCTTCATCATCATTCCTATGATCTATTTATTATTATCTTACCTAACTAATTTAGCATGAATCCATGCACGACCGTTAACATGCAAATCTCTAGTTTTAATTAAAACCAATCCCAAACAAGAATACTTTACTCATCCACAGCATACACTTTCTGCATGCATGTTCGCATTCCAAAGTTTTATGCAACATATTAATCACTCACAACAGTAACACCCAAACTAAAATGCATCATGCGTGAAAGGCCATGCATATACATCATCATCAACTCCAAAAACACCTATATAAATACTAATACATCTAATATGTAACCTTCTGTTTTCTTTTTAACCCCACAATTATACCATGCACAACTCCATGCTAATTATGGAACCACTCATCATCACAAAATCATCACCATCATAGTGTCATCAATAACTAATCATCCAGCACGCTACCCAACACATTCCCATGCATAAACCCTTCACCTTCCTCATTGCTCCTAAACCATACCGATCCCAAACCGAAAAAAAAACACGGACTGTAACCATCATAGCCATCATCCACCACGGTGGCCATCGCCGGCCACCACCGTAGTTGTTGTCGAACATGACACCACCACGCACTTCACCGTCATCGAACATCATCATTGACATTCCTCACCTCGGCCGTAACGGTCACCATTGTCGAACCACCACCTTACAACCAAGCCACCCTTGTCACCCTCACACGACATAGCCACCCACGACCACCTTACTATTGGTGCTCACCACCACCATTCACGGCACTCACCACCATCGCATACACCTTCTTCATACTTACCGATGGGAGTGTCTCCATAAAACCACCACACAGCTTCATCATCGTCACACCGCCGTGCACCACTTTTGTCATCGACGTCATCCCGTGCACCATCTCGCATCGTACGGTTTCAAAATCATGCTATGCTAAACACTAACACGTGAAAAACCTAAAGAAGATTACCTTGTCATGATTTGTAGGTCCGATGATTATCGTCTCCGAGCCACCATCATCGTTCGCTCCTCTCTGCTAGTTCTTTTGGCCGTAGCACACAAGATAAACCGAATGCACCAGATGTACGGCGACTAGGGTTTTTGCTTTTGTTTGTGAGTGAGTGATGATGATTCGTAGATAACTGATTATAAGATTGTAGGGGATTATTTGCCATGTTACACAAAGGCCCCTCTACTTATATTTACAACTAACTTATTCCCAAAGCTACTAACTCACTTTTGGTAAAGACAACCAGGTCCATAGTTCCGTTTTGTGTGTTTTGTCTTTGAGATTATCTCTGGAACGATACACCGGGTCCTTTACACCGGTTGAATAAAACCTTACGAGGCCAAAACTCGTTAATCGATCCATACGATGAAATTCGGATAATCCATTTACCCGAACAATAAAACTTGTTGGTGCATGCGTCTGTCGACTTCGTCTTGTATCGAGTCTTGTATTAGTATTGTTTAGTTCAGGGCTTAATTGTTAGAGTTTGTTTAAGATAATTTAGCTTGAATGAAGAGGTTTCCCTTGAAAGTGACACATGACAGTTTCAAGCTAAACCTACAAGAGAGGTTTCCCTTGAAAGTGGCGTGTCAGTTTCAAGCTAAACCCCCTCACCTATAAATAGGCATTCAAGCTAAACCTCTTGTAACTTTTGGAGAGTTCTTCCGGTTTGCAACGAAGTGCTGCCGAAGTGTTGTCAGGTTGTAAACGTCATTCAATCAATAGAAACAACAGTTTTAAGCGTGAATCTTGCTGAATTGACCTCTACACGTCTGTTTCCGCCTTTCGTTTAGAGATAAACTATTCTGATCGACTCGTTCGGGTCCGAATACGATCCTACAAGTGGTATCAGAGCTCAGGAGGAAGAGTTCATACCAATTCAGCTTCATTTTTCTGATTTCTACACCTTCTTTCAAAATTAAACAAGTTTTCACGGTTAAAAATGTCTGATTTTCACATATCATGTGCGTAATGGTGTTTTAACAAACCCTTGAGAGTTTCAGATCTAAAAACGGATTAGAACTAGGTTAATCGGACCAAAATCAGATCGAAATGATGATGTCATGCAGGTTTCGCTTGAGATTGCTTGTTGGTTTCGCTTGAAATCACAATTTGCACATAGTTTCGCTTGAAAATACATAGTTTCGCTTGAAAAAGTGTGTAGTTTGAAGCGAAACAAGGTCTTTCGCTTGAAAATTTCAGGTTTCGCTGGAATTTACATGTTGGGTCTCGCTTGAAACAGAAAATAGACCTCTCGCTTGAAATACATGTTGAGTCTCGCTTGAAAGTACATCGAGTATTGTGAAACATTAAACGAGGATGTCAGGTTGTATCGGTTGATCAGTATTTGCATGTGTTAGTTCAGTTTGGAGGTCTAATCGTTGAGGAGTGTTGATTGTTTGTTGCATGTGATATCGGTCTTACAATTACAAGATATAATCGGCCCATGTGATCACATTTAATGTTGTCGGCATAGTGATATTTTACGTCTAATCAAAATTGATTCTCAATTTAAAATCTGAACATTACATGTGAATTTTGAGCTTATCGAGATGTACTAATATTGTAGTTTGCATGTGATTTGATAAAAGATGTCATGTGATATAATGATTCATTGCATGTGATTTTATAATAGGTTGTCAGTCAGCTATAAATTGGTGATATAAATGGTCCAATCGAGTTTTATAATTTCAGTTAATATCATTTAGATAAGGTGTCGGATTTTTTTTAAAAACTTGTATATGATATGTGTTAATGGTTGGACATGGATCGTGTTTGCATGTGAAAATTCTTGGTGGTCCAATTAGAATTTAGAGATAGTTGTCGGACATTATAACACCTTTGAGGTCCAATTAACATTGAACCCATATTGATCCTTCAAGACTAATCGGCCCAATCATAGTTTGGGTAAGTGGATTTATCGGTCCAGTCAAAATTCATTGTTACCAAAAGTTGATAAAGATGTTTGTCATGTGATATGATATCGTTAACAGTGTATGTTTTTTTTACCGTGTATGATACTGATTTTGTACATGTGCATGTGAGATTGTTCATTGTTTTCAATTCAATCATGTTATTTTGATCTTTATTGTTGTCGGAAGAAGTGAATGTGACATGTAAAAAAAAAATTATAAACATCTTGGTTCATGTTGTCAGCATAAGTGTCCAGCCCATTTGAGTAATAGATCTCGGCCCATATGCATTAAAAAAAATAAAGTTTTTGTAGGTCCGGCTAGGGGAGGATCTAGTCGCCTAATCCTTGTGTACAAACCAACCCGGTTGTGCGGAATCCAACCGGGAAAGCAAACCGAGATCGAACACGCAAATACACGACACGCAATATTCACCGATTAACACCTCTGTATTAATACGTATGAAAGGTTCGGTTACAAAGCAATGTTTACAAATATATTCTGCAAACTCTCTCAAACTCTCGTGTGTGTGTGTGTTTGCTCTCTGTGTGTTCTCTGTGTTCTACTCCTATTATCCACAGACAGTGTATTTATAGTCACAGCACAACGAATCAGAATGGGTCTTGACGAATCACAGCTTGGCGAATCAGAACCTTGAAGAAACACGTTAATCCTTGGCGAAACTGAGTCATGTTTGACGAAATAGAGATGATGTCGACGAAACAGTCCAGTTTCGTCGACCTACATTGTGTTTCGCCAATATTTGGGCTTTGGCCCAATTCATGAAGTCCATGCGTTCTGATTGGCCCAACTAAAATTGTTCCATGCATTCTTTACGTTCAGATCCAACTGTTTTCATATTTGTGAAGTTTTAGTCATCCTCATGACATCATCATGACATCATCATGATGATGTCATGATGATGTGGCGACGGGTACCGGCTCGCGGCGCTTCGTGCTTCGCGTGTCGAACTCTGGGGCGCACGACGGAGGAATGTCGTGACGTCGGGCTTGAGCCGAACCTAACCGGGTTGAACCGAACCAAGTCGAACCGAGCCGAGTCGCGTCCACAAAATATGTATCAACAAACTCCCCCTTGGACGCTACTCGTGAGGTTCATCTTCCATGTCTTCTAAGTCGGAGGATCTTCAAAGTCTTCACGTCTTGTAAGCAGAAAGTGTATCAACAAACTCCCCGTTGCATGTAGGAAGTGTGTTGACAAACTCCCCCTTAACATAAGCTCCCCCTTGAGTTATGCTCGTGAATGACTTGATCTTCAGTACTTGAGATCCTTGTGGTGTTGATGATGGTTAGCGGCAACTCGATCATCTTTATCTTTTGAGTGCCTTTCACGTCGTGTCTTCATTCCGAAGCTTGTCATCGACCATATTTTCCTTGCCTTTAGAATCTGCACATGCAAGAAATCTAAACGCGTAATGAGAACAACTGCTTGGAATATCATAAGCAAACGACACACATGTGACCATTGTTCAATCAATCACCGTCCGACAGTTTGAAAGTTTAACAAATTTATCAATTTTAGGTTTTTAACTTTCAAAACTTGCAAATTTTGACCGTTTATGAAGATTTAGTCAATACGGTTTTCAGTCAGGTTTCAGATGTCGAAGACTCGAGATCCAACATCGTACGATCGAAAATAAGACAGAAATAAAATCTTTTTGGCTTTTATAAAGTTTATATTAAAACACACCTAAAATCTTTTTGGTATTTTGAATATTTGAAATGTAAAGACAGAAAGCAGTAAATAAATATATACCAAGATGCAGAAACTGAAAGCATTAAATAAATATTTACAGACATTCTTTTTGTGAGTTTCGAGGGTAAGAGAATCATATCAGTGTACGGTCATGCCAAAACGCTCTTGTTGTTCAATTAGTTAACATTAAGATAAGCATCCTATAACAATTATCGGTATTGTTGTCCACTTAAGCTCAACTTATCAGATGTAATCATGGCGAGGGGATACGTTAAGGTATGATTTATACTTACCGACCGGTGTTCATCCACATCACGACACATTCCCGTATCAAGGTATGCACGAGGGTTCATCTTACCGGTGAGTATACCGATTATCATCTGTTTGACCGTATATGATGTGAGAAACTCACTTATTTTGATTGAAAACAAGCCCTATGTGATAGAATCACTTATTGATGAAGAACTTGATTTTCAGATGCATGAGGGCACAGGAGCAAGTCCGTGAACAGGTCAGTACTTTCGTACAGCAGAGAGACGAACTTGACTCCCGGATAAATGTGATATATTATCACTTATTTTGAATGGACATGTGATTGTTGATCACTTATTGAGGTCGAATGCAATATGTACACGTATGTATGGTATCATGGAAGATCTAGACTTGCGTCCCCGTTATTTTTCGGTAAAAGAAACAACCATGATACCCAGATGATAAGCAGCATAAAGACCGAATATCTCAGAACCTCGGCAATCTCTCAAACGAAATTTCGGTACTAAGACCATATGCCAATGAGTGGTTCCCACCTGGTCTTCAGTCGATTTAAGTTTATATCACCCTGCACACATTAAAATGATTGTGAGCCTACCGATACATCTTATATAGAGCTGCTTATCGTTTTTCAGTTTAGGTTTAAAGAGGTTTAGACAGACCACTGATGTACTATCATATTCTCTTTTGCTCGCCAGGAAACTCATTTTTGCTTTTCTATTGTTTTTGTGTTTTTGAAATTTTTCGATGTTTTTGGATTTTCAAATTTTGGATTTACTCCCCCTAAAATCAATAAACTAAGATAAATTTAAAACACAAAGGTATTTACAAAAATGATTTTCCGATGTTGGTTTTACTCTTGCTTGACCTTAATGCCGTTTACCAGTAATAAAAAGTCAAATCTTGATTTATCAAATGCTTTGGTAAAAAGGTCGGCACGTTGGTCATCGGTGTGGACCATGACAACATTGATAAGTTTCATAATGAACCAATCACGTGTGAGGTGATATTCGAGATCAATGTGTCAGGCCAAAGAGTGCTGTACGAGATGATAATAATTCATAAAGCAGCTTAAATATCGACAAGTATAGGAGAGATTAGAAATTTAAAACCGTATCCTGCAACTGCTTCGTGCATTGCCAGGAATCTGAGTGCTCTCCCAAACTGGATATCCACCAGGTGTGGATTTCAAAGCGATTTTGTAGCTACTGAAATCCCTTCACAGCAACAAGATCAAAAACCTCTGGGTCCGGCTGGTCTTCCATATTGCACCAGCGAAGGTCATTGTCTTTCTCTTTCAGAAGTAGTGTGCGGTTGTTCAATCCATGCCAAGGCATCCGCACACCCGGTTGGTTTGTTCAACCAACACATTTTCTTCAATCACACCGTAGAGAAAAGTACCCTACACGTTCATCTTGTGGACTTTGAACTTCCTGTGGAAGAAAAATCCATGAATCTTCAAAAAGTTTCAGACGTGCTACAGGCGCGTACTTTTCATTGGAATCTTTCCTGAGGACCCGATCAAAAACCATAACAACCAAATTTTGGCACATTTATCATCTGGTCGAATTTTTCAACTTCATTCAACCACATCCTTTCATCATCATTCCATCATCTGACATTTTTGTCTTCTTTTCTCTTTTCCTCTCCATCAATGGCAACAACTCCTAGATATAATGATGTTTCGGAGTCTGGTGTCGCCAATCTTGTGCATGGACGCTCCACTATCAACAATCCTGAGACTATCAATAGTTCCTCCTGGAACATCCTGCACACTCATTCAGAGATTAGTTGGAGAGGGGGACCCAAGCCTTCACAGACTTGGATTTCCGTCATCATCGAGAATTGTAACATCCATTTCCCGATGATTCGGAAATGATCTAGCTCCCCCTGAAACAATTTCCAATTTTGGTTTCCAAATCTGTTTTTGTTTTTCATTTTTAACATTTGATTTAACAGACTGCGTTTGGACAACCTCTGGTTTTAAAACCTTTTCAATTTTCTTGACCTGTTGGCGTTTCTGTTTCTTTTCCCTTTCTTTTACAAGACGGGGATCTTGTTTTACAGAAACAGATCGCTTGCGGTCAGTTTGGTCACGGGGATCATCAACTTTGCCCTTTTGTTTATGAAGATATGGACAATTTCGAATTATATGTCCAATTGTACCACATTCAAAACATGATCTTCGTTCAACAATCCCCGAAGCATCATGTGATCGTCTTGCCGATGATGATGAACTTTGTGATCTTGAGGTACTTGGTTTTGAACAATTTGGTTCATTCCTTTTCATCACTGTTGCTTTCTTGACAAAATCTAAGTTAGATTGATTTTCAAATGTTTCAATTTTGTCCGTTCCCTTTGATTTCACAAAGTTCACATTCTTGTTCTTCTTTTGATTCAGCTTCCTTTGACCTTGAGCCGGTAATTTTTGTTTTGATTTATTATGATTTTGCTGCTTTTGCACTGTTGGTAATTTTTGATTGCCAAATTGTTTTCGAACTTCGGCCTTTGGGATAGGAGGGCACTGTGTTACTGTAACATGTGATCCTGTCTTTCCCAAAAACTTATTTGTCGAATTTTCAAAGACTTTACTGATTAAAGATTGATTAACATTTTTAATAGGAAAATCTTTGTCTGAATAAATTTTATCATCACCAACAAGAGTGTACAGCAAATCCGCACTCTCAGACTCTTTTGCAGAAAAGGACTCGATTGCAACAGTCTTAGCGGGCTTTGCGGGAGGATCACATAGAATATGATTCTCAAGAGGTATGTCCTCTTCTTTGATCATCGCATCAGACTTTGCTGAATCAGTATCATCAGATTCATCATCAGAAGAATCAGCATCCTCAATTACAACTGGAGGATCCTGATTCGGTTCAGCAGAAGACACACTTGTATATGCTGACACATCCGATTCTGATGATACTTCTTTCTTGTATCCGAGTCCTGCTGCAAATTCATTAACATCTAGAGGAACAGATGGTTCAAAGAAATTTCTATCCTCCTCGTCAGGCATGGCATCATAATTGTGTCTCACAGGTGGTGGACATTTCTTGTATCCAATGCATGTGACATCCCGTTTCTCTTTCTGTACGTCAATGATGTGATCCAACACATAGCTAGAGCTCAAATAACTGTCTAGCTTAAGTTGGATCGCCTCACTTTCAGTTTTGACACAAGCCATCTCTTTTTGCATTATCTCAAGTCGAGTTATATACAAATTAATGTCAGTTTGTTTTCTGGAAACCATTTTCGTTAACTCGGTTTTATCTTTCTTTAATTTCTCAATTATCGATTTAAACTCCTTTTCATGGTTTTCATAAAACATGTTGGCTTCAGTGCACTTCGAAAGATCCACGGTCAATTTCTGATTGTGGATGAATGTCACATCATATTTCTCTTGCAAAGCCTCGTGTTTGCTTTGCAACTCACACCACTTATCATTCAATGAAACATGTTTGTCTTGCAAATCAAACTAGCTTGTAAAGCATCATGTTTGCCTTGCAACTCAGACATGTTTGCATCTAAATCAGCACATTTAACATGCAATCTATCACAATTATCACAAATAACAGCAGTGGGTGCATCGACACATACCTGACTTGATGAACTGTCGACATTAGCCATAACGGCTGAATGGAGAGAAGAAGAAGAATAAGCAGCTTGATCCACCAATATAGATCTCATATGATTTTCTGCTGCAGTGTCTCCCAATACCTCATCAACCTCTGCTTCAACTGACACACCTGACGTGTCATCCAAATGATCATTGCCTGAAGTTGAGGATTCTTCATCTGAGCTCCCACTGTAACCAGAACTGTCTTCATCTTCAGAAGATTCACCACCATTGGCGGAAGATTCTCCACCACTGGCGTGATTTAGATCCTTGACAACCTCAGCAAAACAAGCGGTTACAGTAGATGGCCGATAGACTTGCTGTTGTGGAGCTGGTTGAGAAACTGGTTGAAGCGGATTTCCGTACAAGTCTATTGTTGGAGCTGGCTTAACAGGAACTTGGATAGGATTGCCATGTAGATCTGTGCTAGACACAAACGCTGTTTGAATTGGAGCGTGTGAAGAAGGTCTTGCAGGAGTACTAGGAGTTCCATAATACATCTCAGGATCATGTCGCACTTGTATTGCAGGAGCGCTAGGAGTTCCATAATACATATCTGTATTTACCGGAGTACCCCAAATCGGATTCATTTTTTTTATCAAGAAAAATGAATACCTAAAAATCACACCTCAAACAAACAGTCAAATTACTTTGGTAAACCTTCTGTTAAAAATAGACAAATGCCTTGACGAAACAAAATTTAATTCAATTCGGCGAAACAGGATTTGCTAAGTCTTGACGAAATGGTAAGCTGCTTGGGCTTTGACCTTGACGAAACAGAAAAATTAAGTAGGGCCCAACAGAAGTTGTCGAAACAAATTTTAATTGCTTTTGGGCTCCTAGACAACGAAACAACCCAGGTCTGTTTTGGGCTTCCAAATGACGAAACAAGCCCACAACTCAACTTAGATTAGAGCCCAGTTGACGAAACAGACAAGTCCAAGCAAGTTGACGAAACCCAAATTCTGTTTCGTGAAGTAGTATGCGATGAAATGAAGTTTTTTTTTTTTTTTTTTTTCGTGGATGTCTGTTTCATTGAAAAGTGGTTAAGTGGGTTGGTCAAATTATTCAAACTACACACCTTTTTTTTTTTTTTAACCTACCAGCATGTTTATATTATCAACTAATATGGTGTGCAATATTTTAATCTATTACAATTACCAATTCACAAACATGTGGACAAGCTTTCGGCTTGCTTCTAATATTTTATTCCTTTCACAACTTTCAAACACAAACAACTTTGACAAATATTCTTTCTCTGACAAGTGCTTTCGGCTCAACACATGGTGCTTTCCACCAAACAAGTAAGGTTTGTATTATTTTAATCCCTTATCACTTTCCAATACACTAACACCTTTCACATACAATTTTTAAAGATCAAAAAGGTGAAATGTGAAGAACACTATGAATATGGTAAGAACACAATGAATTTTCCGGTAAAAATATGAGTTTTCCGGTGAACCGAAAACTTCCGAACACAAGATTTTGCATAAAACTTCACTAAAAACCACTCTTTAACATGTGAAAATGAAAAATAACAAGGTTTTTATGTGAACTTCCAGCAAAATATTAAGATATTTGAAGATTTAACCAGATTTTTAAGAAGAAAAAATAAAAACTTCAAACACCCGGAAAACAAACCAAGAACACACTCGGTTTTAACAAGGTGAAGAGCCAAGGCTCTGATACCACTTGTAGGTCCGGCTAGGGGAGGATCTAGTCGCCTAATCCTTGTGTACAAACCAACCCGGTTGTGCGGAATCCAACCGGGAAAGCAAACCGAGATCGAACACGCAAATACACGACACGCAATATTCACCGATTAACACCTCTGTATTAATACGTATGAAAGGTTCGGTTACAAAGCAATGTTTACAAATATATTCTGCAAACTCTCTCAAACTCTCGTGTGTGTGTGTGTGTTTGCTCTCTGTGTGTTCTCTGTGTTCTACTCCTATTATCCACAGACAGTGTATTTATAGTCACAGCACAACGAATCAGAATGGGTCTTGACGAATCACAGCTTGGCGAATCAGAACCTTGAAGAAACACGTTAATCCTTGGCGAAACTGAGTCATGTTTGACGAAATAGAGTTGATGTCGACGAAACAGTCCAGTTTCGTCGACCTACATTGTGTTTCGCCAATATTTGGGCTTTGGCCCAGTTCATGAAGTCCATGCGTTCTGATTGGCCCAACTAAAATTGTTCCATGCATTCTTTACGTTCAGATCCAACTGTTTTCATATTTGTGAAGTTTTAGTCATCCTCATGACATCATCATGATGATGTCATGATGATGTGGCGACGGGTACCGGCTCGCGGCGCTTCGTGCTTCGCGTGTCGAACTCTGGGGCGCACGACGGAGGAATGTCGTGACGTCGGGCTTGAGCCGAACCTAACCGGGTTGAACCGAACCAAGTCGAACCGAGCCGAGTCGCGTCCACAAAATATGTATCAACAGTTTTTTTGTATGTTTTTTTGTGTTTGGTCCATAATCTCGGCCCATTAGACTTGTTTCGTCATTTTAAAGTGTTAAGCCCAAGTCTAGTGTAACTCATCTCGATTCTACGGCCCATTACATGTGATATCTTTCATTTGTGCTTCTTCAGTTCGCATGAAAGTAGTTCAGGTTATTTGAGACTTCATCTTGTTCACATGGTCTAACTCCAGTTCGTACTGGTTGAGTGAAAGTTTTCAGTACAGTTCGCATAAAGTAAACAAAATTGATCTCAGGTCGTTTAGTGTGGTCAGGTCGCGTGAAAAGGTCAAATTTGTTTGAAAGTCATCAATTTGCGAGAAATAGTCCAGTTTGTACGGTTTGGAGTTCAAAGGTTCATCAGGTCGTTTGAATTTGATTCGGATCATAGCAGTCCGCACAGTTGGTCAACTTTCAGTCCGCACAGAAAAATCATCAGTTCGAGTACCAGTCTTATTCAGTTAATTGATAAGCATTTAAACTGATTGTGTTTTGTTTGTGTGTTGTCAGGTATTTTCACAAGCTGATACAGCTTATTTGAAAATTCGAAACATGGACGAGGAATTCTACAACGCATTTGCTACTCCGGTTACTCTAATTTCTCTTGCACAGAATACGATGTTGGAGAACGAAACGGGCACGATGCAAAAGCCGCCTAAACTCATGAACATCGAGGAATACAAAGGTTGGGAAGGACGGTTTGAAAACTGGGTACAAGCAAACTATCTGGATGCTTGGGAATGTGTGGAGACAAAATACATTCGACCGACGAATGATGATGAAGAAGTAGTTCCAATTAAAGATCTGAGTGCCGATGCTCGAAAGAAATACAAAGATGAGAAAATGATGCTAAGTCTTCTACAACAAGCAGTGAAAGAAGATATACTGGTTCTCTTGCAACACAATGGAACTTCTTACTCAATTTGGAAAGCGCTAAGATCGAAGTTTCATGGTAGCCAAGAGATGGTTAAAAACAAGAAATCACTTTTGAAGAAAGAGTTCGATTTGTTTCGTGGATTGAAGAATGAGAACACAAGGCAAATCATTGAGAGATACTGCAATTTGCTAGCTAACATGAAAAGATTGAGCATCGAGAAAGAAAATGAAGAGTTGATTGAAAAGCTAGCTGATGCTTTGCCACATGAGACTTGGGGCACATATCTCATGATGCTTAGAAACAAGAAAGGGTTTAGCAGTTTGACACTCAGCAAGTTCATTGAAAAGATTGAAGCTCAGGAAATGGAGCAAAGAAAAGTCTTAAGAATGAAAGATTTCGATGGTGAACAAGACATTGGTCTTTACTACAAAGGTGGTGTTAGTGATAAATCCACCAACTTGTCACCGAAGATTCAAACAGCTTTCAATGCAAAGAATTCATCTGATAGTTCATCCATAGGATCAAGCAGCAACACAAGTTTTTCATCATATCCATCTTTTGATCCGAACATTTCAACAACAAGAAATGGCAAAAAGCTTCAATGCAACATTGTATTGAACATTGAAAATGATCAGGAATATTCTGAAGAGTTAGCAAAAAGCCATATGTCTTTATTGGGAATTGTTCTTGAATCTTATAGTTGTTTTGTTGCAGGTCGAATCGGGAATCCAATGCTAACAAAGGAAGATTACGACCAGATCGATGCTGAAGAGATGGAGCTGATGGACATAAAATGGTGTTTGGCCAGCGTGTTGAGAAGAGCTGAGAAATTCAAGAAAATCACTGGAAGAGATGATCTTCGTGAGGCTGGTATTTCTACTTTAGGTTTTGACAAATCTAAAGTCACTTGTTTTCGTTGCAGGGAGAAGGGTCACTTCAAGAGGGAGTGCACTAATCGCGAAGCAAGTGGAGCTCAGAATCCTTTTAACAACAACAATGATTACTACCGAAAAGCCATCTACCATCAAGTTGCTCAGCAACCATCTCAACAACATCAACATCAAGCACAAACTGCACATGGAAGGAATGTGATTGAAGACTCTGGAAAAAGAGCTTGCGTGGTTAATCAAGATTCCTCAAAGAGAGCTGATGGTAACGCCTTGATAATAGATCAAGATGACGAAAGGTTACCTGAAGGGTTTAGCTGGGAAAATTTCACATGGGATAATTATGTTCCTGATCAAGCTATAGCTCACACAGCTTTTGTAGCCCGAGTTGAAGAAGATAGTGATGATGATCGTGAATATTGGGCAAAGAAAATGGCAGACCATTTGAAAATGATAGCTGAGAGTGATAGTGAAGATGAAAAGGTTAAAAAGAAGAAGAAAAAGGTAAAAACACCAGTGAGCAGTGATGACGAAGAAGCTCCAGTGATCAAAATGAAAGTAAAGGTTGAAGTTCCAAAGTTTAAAGTTGATGAAGAAGTTGATGCTAAAAAGATTCCTGTGAAGTGTGACACTTGTGAAGCCATTAAGAAGCAGAACAGCACACTGATTTATAATTTGAATAGTTTGAAAGAATCTTATGATGTGTTGAACAAAGCCATGAATCAATACAATCATACAAGTGAAGAACAAGAAACAGCAATGAAGACACTTCAAGGAGCTTTCATGATCAAGCAGAAAGTTGTGAACAACTACATCGAGAAATGTGCTGCTCTTGAACAGAAGCTGGAGTTGCAAAGAATTGAAACAGAGAGAGTAAATCGTTTGTTGAAAAGTTACTCATGTACTTCTTATGTCATTGACAGAATTTATCCAACTGTTGAAGGAATGAAGGCATTTGAAGAGAATGAAGTAACTAAAGATAAGAATGCTGAAAAAGTTTCTGAAGAAAAGACTCCTGTGAAGAAAGAAAAGAAGAAGGATACCAAAGAAAAGATATCTGGTAAGAAACAAGGTGTCAGTTACAACAAGTGTCCACCCCCGTTGGAAAATGGATATTTGGCAAGAAATCCAAATTCTGAAAGAGTCCAAAAGGCAACAAACTTACAATGGGAGTCGGAGTCGTCAGTCAATTTGCCAGAAAATATTGATGTGACATTTTCATCATCTGACACTGATCATGAGTCCGAGTTAATAAAGAAAGTTGTCGATCAGGTGTTGGATAGAGATGAAACTGAGGAGTCAAAGTTGGAGTCAAACTCAGAGTCAAAGTCAGAGTCAGAGTCAAAGTCTGGTTCTGAAAGTTCGAGTTCGACAGTCAACAGTCCAAAATCTTCGGTCAAAAGAGTTTACAACAAAGAATTCATGTTATCAAAATCTAATATGAATGACGAAACATTCAGAGTTGCATATACATTGAATGATTCTGACAAATTATATTCTGATGAGGAATTTCCAATAAGAGGTGTAAAAACTGAGATGATAAAAAAGGTTTTCAAACTAATAGAAATTAATATTTCTGAAATAAAAGATTTAAATCTTACTGATAAACCTAAAAAATACACCTCAAGAGTACAACAAAGATTAAACAAGAAAAAGGGTTACAGTTCTGGTTCTGGTTTTCACAAGAAACCAAACCCTAACCGTAATTTCAAAAAGAAAGGTCTTGGTTTTACTCCAACAGAAAAACAGAAAAATGAAAAATATGTTCGTGATTTTAAATCAAAGATGACATTTGTTTCAGGTACATCAGCAGAAGAAGAAGAAAAGAAAGAATTCTGGAGGCAGTCAAACAGTGAGTTCCTTGCAAAGAAGCAAGAAGATATGAAGTTTGCTGGACAGAAGAAAGATACGAGAACCTGTTTCCAATGCAACACTGTTGGTCATATTGCCAAAAATTGTTTCAAGGCAAAACAATCAAAACAGGGAGAAGTTGTGTTTGAATCACCAATTGACAGACCTAAATTGTTCAAAAATTCGACTTTTGAAATTGGTGAAAGTTCAAACAGGTTTTACAAGAAAAAAGGAAATCTTGACAACCAGAAATGGGTTGTTAAGAAGTCTGTTGATAGTTCTAGCGATGATTCTGATAGGTCAAAATCAGAGGAGCTATCTTCTGGCGATGAATCTGATTCCACAAAATCAGATGAGCCACAGGTTGTTTCAAAAGGAGAAAAATCAGTTCTGACTGTGGACGATGAAAATTTTCCATCACTTCGGACTGAAAATTATAAAAAGAAAATTGGTAAAGTTGAGATTTCAAACCAATTTTATGATGACAAAAAGGTTTTCGATGTTGAGAAAGTTTTTAATTCCAAAGTTCATCATATTTTTGGAAAAATGATTGACAGGAAGGTCAAAGGAGTGAAGGAGTTTTATGAGAAGAAGACGATGAAAGAGAAAGTTGAACCATCCCTAGTTCGTGACTGGGATGGCTCATACTATGAACAGTAAGTCTGTGGACTTGTCGGAGCTCCCAGGTTGGTAAGAGTGGAGCAGGAATCGGCATTTTTCTTGAGAAATTCACAGGATGGTAACTGTGATATTTCGTCTTATAAAGTGGTTGATAGAGGTTTTCACTTACGAATGGTAAATCAAGGACATTAAGTTGTACTTGTATTTTCCTACAAGTGATTTTTAGTTGAAAAACAATGTGATGAACCAAACCCCTAACCTACAAATGGTTTAAAATCAACTAAACTTATTTTCCGGAAAAACCATTTGATTGAAACAAACTTAAGTGTTTTGAAATCAATGGGAAAATAGTTTGTTGTGAGGGGGAGTTCTGATTGTTTACGCCAAGTGGATGGCGAATTGAAGCGATTTGATATCAGTTGTCAAGTTTTTGTACAGTTTATTTTCAAATTGTTCTTACTAAGTGGGTCAAGAGCTCATTTGTTTTCAAATTTCCTAAAATGTGTTTGCATTTTAGGGGGAGTAATTTTTTCAGAAAATCCAAAAACATTTGAAAATTTGAAAAAGCCAAAAACATGATAAAATGAAAAATGAGTTTTGGTGTATAAAAGAGGAAATGATAGTACATCAGTGGACTATCACAACATGCTAAAGAATTGAAAAGTCAAATGTGATAAACGATCTCACTGTGGATGTGTGAGTAGGTTTTTGCACATTTAGTAGATTGTGACGAGATATAAACCTAAATTCAAACTTGCTTATATCGTGGGGAACATCTCTCGGATATATGGGTAACCCCTGAAATCTTGTTTGAAAGGTCTCTCTTTCTGAGATACTAGGTCTTTATACTCAGTGATATCTGGGGTATTATCCCGGGACTTCTGCTGAAAGAAATTTCTGACCTACTCCCCGGAGAATACTTTCTGCTTGCTTGAAATATAGCACCGCCCTCAGCATAAAAAATGATGAAATATTTCAAAATACTAATCATGTGCTGTTGTAAAGAAGATCCCCAAGGGGGACACACCAAAATTCGAACCGTCATCTCTCTGCTGAACGGAAGTTCTGACCTGAGCTCTCACGGTTTCGCACCTAACCCCTTACAGATATCATCTGTGGTATACTCACCTGTAAGACTGAATATTGGGATCTGGATACGAGAGTATATTCTGAGGTGGGACACATGATTGAGTTTAAGTGCTTAAGACATTAATCACGTATCTCGAAACAGTTGAACTTTGTGTGAGAATTTAAGTGGATCAGTATACTGACAATCTAAGTGAATCGTTTAGAACTTAAAATGTATAAAGCTTAATGGTGTTGGTGATTTGTCTCAAAAACTGATATGATCCTCTTACGCAAACTCACAAAAATAGTGTATGCAAATATTTCTTTACTGCATTTCATTTAAATAAAAAATTCAAAAAGATTTTTAGTGTGTTTTAGCATAAATTTTGAAAAATCCAAAAAGATTTTCGACAACTGGTGTTGGAAAGCTAATTTTCAAAATTCCGAGTGCTGGACATGATGAACAGATGGTTTGGGAGAGTGTGTTTTGAAAGAAAAACGATATTTCTTCAAGTGGTTCATCAAAAGATTGACATTGAAAAATCATTCTATGATTGTATAATTCCTGCAAGTGATTCATTAGATGATGAGATTGTTTTTACAAGTTATCATCAGAAAATTTATTTTTGGGTAGAGAATGTGCAGGATAAGAGTTAGGTGAGCTTGGATAGATGATAAAGAGCCAGGTTCCGATACCTGAGGACTATGTGATTCTAACAAGCCAGACTGCGATCCCAGCTTGTAGAAAGGGGGAGTCTGAAGACACCTAAAGGAAGGAGTATGTTGGTGATGAAAAGAAAAGAGAGAAGATTTGAGGATGCTATACAACGTCAGATACTTTAAAGAATTTGAAAGGACTGATAAAGACTGAAGATGTGAAGACTCGACACTTAAGACTCGTCAACATTCGAGGGGGAGTCTGTTGGTGCATGCGTCTGTCGACTTCGTCTTGTATCGAGTCTTGTATTAGTATTGTTTAGTTCAGGGCTTAATTGTTAGAGTTTGTTTAAGATAATTTAGCTTGAATGAAGAGGTTTCCCTTGAAAGTGACACATGACAGTTTCAAGCTAAACCTACAAGAGAGGTTTCCCTTGAAAGTGGCGTGTCAGTTTCAAGCTAAACCCCCTCACCTATAAATAGGCATTCAAGCTAAACCTCTTGTAACTTTTGGAGAGTTCTTCCAGTTTGCAACGAAGTGCTGCCGAAGTGTTGTCAGGTTGTAAACGTCATTCAATCAATAGAAACAACAGTTTTAAGCGTGAATCTTGCTGAATTGACCTCTACACGTCTGTTTCCGCCTTTCGTTTAGAGATAAACTCTTCTGATCGACTCGTTCGGGTCCGATTACGATCCTACAAAACTCAATATATACATATATTTGGGATGTTACAAGTCTACCCCCCTTAAAAGAGGATTCGTCCTCGAATCCCGCTAGTCAAAAGACCATACGTTTCCACAACCTCATCTCAACACGTCCGCACTTCGGTGTGACACCCGGTCACTATTAAATATCATTGTTGTTGCCTTTATCCCAGTCAAAAATACCATACACGGTAGTCAAATAAATTTACTCTATCGCCTGCTTCCAACGTCACGGCCTATGTCATTTGCTTAGCATTTCTTAAAATGACATTCCATTCAACTCTATACTCGCAAGACACCCCCGTCTCGCAATTCGCATCTCTACTCGCTAACCTTAACAAGAAGTTCCCATTAATAGCAACACTTGCCATTGTCACTGCAATATCCTCACCAGCGTCATTGCCTATATCATCATCATTAATATTATCCATGCCGTCATTAGCGTCACACCAACGCACCATCCATTACGTCAAACCTCGTTCTCATCCTTGCCTCGTTGACATATTTGTCGTCGTATCTCAAATAGCCCCGCGGGCCCTGCTATTCAAATGGCCACCATCTATCGCATGTCCAATTATGCTCCTGAACCAAAACATTCTTCCTTTCGTTGTCACTACACATCACACCTTGAAGGTGGATACACCTTGTTCCTAACCGATACTACGATCATTGACCTTCGGTGATCCCCAAAAATTCATATACAACCCTCTATATTTTCTGCAAAGACAATCCATTCAGCTCTGATGATGACTTTCAGAAGTTTGTCCAAAGCCCCTCCTGCATCTGCTAGGGTAGACAACACTTTCATCTCCGTTGATAAGGCTAATGTATAACCTTTCACATATCTATGGACATAGACTCCATAACTACCCTAATATCGTAGTCGTTGTGTCCGGATAAGAAGTCCGTCCATCATTCGCATTTTCTTGAGAAGCCCAACTTCCGTCGTCTACCATAATCACATATTGCCTCATCCCAACTCAATCACCACTGACTTTCTAAGTCCCAAGAAGATGCATCAGTCAATCTTTCATAAGAAGCTCTTCATGGAGGTCACCACCTCTCATTGTTACTCAGTGTTAAATCCTTCAACATCATTTTCATTTCGTCCTAGTTGCTTAGCGGACCACGCATCTAAGCAAAAATGCATCCCGCATAGGACTCTTGTAACCTCGTCCATGGACCTCGTGTTCAGTAGGTTAATTAGTGCACATAATTGCCACGTAAAGGCCCACCGTCATACTTTGGATAAAGGCGTCGAAACACCAAGCATTTCACCACCACATCGTCCGTGCGAAAGAAAAAAAATCGAAAAAAATAAGGATATGCTATCAAGCACAAACATGACATGTCCTACGCAAGGATCATAATGCTAGAACAATATCATTACAACATTCTAGATAGCAAAGCATAAAATACTCACTTTATTGTAACCCAACTACCCACCTCTTTCATCGTACACCTGAACCCTATACTTGTGTAAACACATTATTTCGTTTTATGGCTAGCGCCACTCATCTCCCATATACCCGCATAAAGTTCACGCGCCCGTACACTTCATGGGTCGTACCAACCATCATACTCGACACCACACCCAGGCTGACACGTTTGCACAATTTCTATAGGTAAAGTTAAAGTAACCATTCACATAACATCTCCTTAACATCACACATGTTCAAGACACAATCAAGACCATAAGTACAGACAAATTACAGGCTTTGTCTAAACTAGTCTAGCCACATAAATTGGTCGACAATGACCGTTATACTATTTCAATCATAAGCTATTCAAGCATTGCCACAAGGCCACGTACAGCTACACATAATCCGATAACAACCACATATGTACACACCAACGTCTAAATCACACAATGCATGTAGCAAGACTCATAAACGACTCCATCATTAACTAATGGATGGTAATACAATGCACTCTCGTATAAAGGCATGATGCCACCATCACCCCTGATTAACCACCCAGCCCAAGGCAGAACACTTGCATGATTCATTCCAGGTCATCATTCAGAACATGGGAAGTAACGGTAGACTGCTAATAACGTTGATCAAGTGCTATTAGTTGTCGATGTCACCGCAGACGTTCTAAACATTTCCTGTCATGGTCACACTAGTATTTTGCCTTCCACGTAATTGAAACACACAACAAAAGAAATTTCAGTCAATAAACACAACACGTAAAACATACTTCTTGGCTCGCGGTTACTCGTGGCGGCATTCATTATTTTGGTCCCATTACAGTTTAAGTTTAAGCATCAAGAATGCTAATTTCTCTTAAACCACTGCTCTGATACCAACTTGTAAGGCCCCCAAACCTGGTACCCTACAGTCGGGTCACATCATAATGTACTATTTAAAATTAAGACTTTTCACAAAAATACGCAGCGGAAATTTTCGATTAAATAGTACGTGATTAATTAAACTCAAAATGTTATTTAGTCATTAACAAATGAATGCCTTCCACCCTATGATAAGTAATCCTATCCGCTAGCTAAGAGCAACACCAACTCAAATCACACACCTGCAAAACAATCTAACATACATGCAAAAGTCAGCTACACTGGGTGAGTTCTAATAGTTTAAGTTAAAGCATTTAAAATTATTTCAAAACCAAGACACCATCGTTATACAATCACCGACGCTTATTAAAATACGTGAACATCACTTTAGAGTTTAACGAATCCAACCTGTCACCCATAACGACCCAAACTTCGCCCATAAGCTAGGTCCAATCATCCTACAAGTAATCGTTTTCGCTGTGGATCAGATTACTTAAACACCAAAGGATAACCCTCAAAGAATCTTAATTCATAGACCAATTAACCATACTGACCCATATCTAGGACATAACAATTAACGGCCTAAAACTCAAATGTAACTAAACCTCGTCCGACAACTACTCAATCTAACATCATTCGACAACTGCATAATGGAACATCATTCGTCACCCACATCATTTACTATCATTCATCAACTACACAAATAATCACATTTACCCACCATTTAACTAGGGCGAAACGCATAAGCAAATAAGGTGGGAACCTAACACATAATTAGGTCAAATCACTAAGAAGTGACCATAACTCGTCTCATATTGCCGCATGTAACCCCCCTCTTTGGGTCAGGTTACTAAACTGCAGCCATCATCGTCTCCCGCATAAACCGTCGTTGCCACTAGGGCTAAACCATTGTCACAAATCGTGACCATCAACTAAGCACCTCAAGGGTGCTTCTCGTGACCTGACGCCACCCCGAAAGTAACGCCGCCATCACAAGTAACCAACATCTCGTGACCTGACGCTACCCCGAAGGTAACGCCGCCATCACAAGTAACTAACATCTCGTGACCTGACGCCACCCCAAAGGTAACGCCGCCATCACAAGTAACCAACATCTCGTGACCTGACGCCACCCCAAAGGTAACGCCACCATCACGAGTAACCGACATCAAGCACCTTAAGGATGCTAATTCACATAAGGCACGTATACACATACAATGTTAATAGCACGTCAACTACTCGGCAGCTACTACCTTTACGATCTCACTACCACTAAGGGTCGAAACATATGATAGAATAAAATTTATCATGACACAAGTTGTGCTTTTAATATCGACACCTACCACGCCCCATCCCTATACGACATCGACATAACTAAATAAAATGTCATACGCTTATGCAGGACTAATATAGCCCGATTAATCACTACGTCGTATAAAAACATTGTCCGTGGGAAAACATTTATAAAACATTTTAATCGCAAGACTCATTAATATATTATACTTATAGCACGTTTGAAAACATGTGAAAAGCATGTATGCTAGTCCCAAAAATATTTAAGAAAAAGGGGATTAGAACTCACTGGTTGCGAAGATTCCAAATACGCAAGCTGACCGTCTCGTACTGCGTCATGAAGCCGGTAAGAAAATAACTCATGGTTACACTCCAGTTATATAATTAATGTATCACCTGACCCGTCCACATCTTCGTATCTATATCCACACGAAACCGAAACTCGAACACTATCAAGCTCAGTTCACCCATGACCCGTTCGAATCCGCGAACCCTGCTCATCAATGCTAGCTCCTCCCATTCATACGACATCATCTTCATCATCATTCCTATGATCTATTTATTATTATCTTACCTAACTAATTTAGCATGAATCCATGCACCCACCGTTAACATGCAAATCTCTAGTTTTAATTAAAACCAATCCCAAACAAGAATACTTTACTCATCCACAGCATACACTTTCTGCATGCATGTTCTCATTCCAAAGTTTTATGCAACATATTAATCACTCACAACAGTAACACCCAAACTAAAATGCATCATGCGTGAAAGGCCATGCATATACATCATCATCAACTCCAAAAACACCTATATAAATACTAATACATCTAATATGTAACCTTCTGTTTTCTTTTTAACCCCACAATTATACCATGCACAACTCCATGCTAATTATGGAACCACTCATCATCACAAAATCATCACCATCATAGTGTCATCAATAACTAATCATCCAGCACGCTACCTGAAGAATCACTGGATAAAAGGATTGGAATCAGATTATCCAGGGGTCATGATCTGCATAAAAAGGGTAGTTCTCTCTCGTTTGATTTGGTGGTTCAGATCTTCTTCTCCGGTGAGCTCTGCAAAACAGAACCCCGTTAGCCTCGTCAAGGGGAGAAGGGGGGTTCTCTCCTTGACCCGACTCCGGCGTGAGAATAAGTATGTGTTTTGAAGAAGAAGAAGTATTGATGAAGTGTGTGTAACTTGTGTTCATACCTGAATTATTCTCATATTTATAGCCGAGAGTTTGGGCGGGAAAACTCGTTGATGAAATATTAACGGAAGATGCTAACACCGTAAGCGGTTATTTCCTCTCCGTTAATCCTCTGATTGAACTGTGAGATCACACAGATCGTGATTCTGATCGACAGCTGGGGTTTTGCCACGTGGAAAGTGGACAAGTGAAAGTTTCTCTCCAATTCCGTGCCATCATCGTGATTTCAGGGAGACCTGAGATGATGACACGTGTCTCAGACGGTTGTAACCGTCTAGTGGTGCACGATTGAGCCTTCCAGAAGGTTTATTGCCATAATCCTGTGCGGCTGCTTATCGTGTACCATCAGTGCAGTAAATAATATCCAAGTCTGGGTATTTATTTAAGCGGAAGTATTTTCTTAGGGATTTTATCCCTGTTTGTAGAGGAAGGCGCAGGGGTGCATTAGTCCCTTTGGGCGCGCAGGTGTCGTTTGATGTCTTCTCTCTTTTGGAGTCATCTCTGTAAAACCAGTGCGCGGCCGTGCAAGGTTTCTAAAGAGAGTTTAAAGTTAAGGTTGCGGTGAGGTCCTAAGTACTCGAGGCGAGGTTTTTGTGACCTTACCCCTTCAAGTCCCCCCAGTCTAGTGGTGCACTTATGCAAATAAGCGGAGCACTGGACTTTGAGTGAGGGTTTTTTTTTTTTGAGCGCGAAGGTAGGGAATCTTCGATGGGAAGATATATTTTATTTTATTATGGTAATTTTTGGAAATCTTTAATTTTGGAAAAGATGAACAGCGTATGAAGAGATATTTATACCTTTATTTATTCTGCACTGTTGTAATTTTGGGCGAAGAGTTTATGTAATTATGAGCTGATGACAGCTGACGTCATTTCTTGACTCTTCGTCTCTGCAATCCCTGGGAATGCGCGTGGAACCTTGTCAGGGGTTTTAAATGAGATGTGATACTTGCAGTGGCAGCGCCGGTTGAAAAGGTAGTTGATTCGACATGCAATCATCACACTTCCTATCTCGATGTTTACCTTTTCTCTTCTATATATTAACTTTGGGTGTAATTCTTTTACCCAATTTTGGATAAAATGGAGAATAGGAGGCCAATCCGGTGGAGAAGGCTTTCTAATGTTCTGAAAGTGCTCGATGCTGCTGATGGTTTGCTGCTTCTTGCTGAACCGGTGACCGATTTCGCTGTTCAAGAGGAAGTGGTTGAGGATGCAAACTACCGGAGTGCCTTTGAGGATCGGATTCATCGTCGTCTTGAAGATGACAACAATGGTGGTGTTACCAGGTTAGGTGCTCATATGGTGACTCGCTTATTTCCGGCTAGACGGCATGGAGGTCATTCGATTGTCTATCGGCGTCGTCCCCGTATTATTCCCCCGTCTGTCGTTCGTGCAGATGGTGAAGATGCTAACCCTTGGGTTGTGAATCCTAATCCTCTTGTTGAGTATGGTGAGATTCTCCATATTCCGTATGGGGTGTTGGATCAACTTTCTTAGTTTGCTTCTTTCTGTAGCTAGTTCTATAAATATTTTGAAGAAAACACTGCTGTGTTTTGTGTAAGTGGTTTGTTTAAAGTGCTTTGTTGCACTGTGAATATATATTTTTTGATGCACTGTTGTTCATGTCTGCTTTGGTAATTTACCGGTTTGGTGTTTGGATTACAATATGTTGCATATTTTTAATTTTTTTGTATAGATAGAGCGAATGAGAATGGTATTGTGCTCATGTGCGAACGTTAGTCTACAATGTTGTGCATATTTTAGACTGTTCATGAGGCGTACAATGTTTACCGTATTGTTTTCGCGTAAAACAAAAGAATTATATGCAATTTGTAACAAACAATATGTGTAAGGATAATTTTTGTATTAATAAGGCGCATGGCCGTAAATACAAAGTAAAATAGTAAATACATTGCCTGTGTAGACCTGGTCTGGCTGAATAGCTTGGCTATACGTAACAACTGCGCAGCTGTTGCACGTTCCAGGTGCGGGGGACGGGTGTTTCGTCAATCCTTTTTAGGGTGTACGCCCCCTTGCCTAGGACCTCATTGATAATGTATGGTCCTTCCCATATTGGCGCTAGCTTGCCTGGTTTTTCTGCATTCGAAGCTTCATTGTCGCGCATGACGAAATCTCCTGGAACGAACGTATATACGCGTACGCGCGCGTTGTAGTATTTCTCAAGTTTGGATTTGTATTTTGCTTCTGCGATGGCGGCGTTTTCGCGCCTTTCTTCGAGAAGGTCTAAATCCATTCTTCGTTCTTGCTCATTGTTTTGCTTCTCCATGGCAAGCATGTGTGGTGATCGAAGGCCAATTTCGGCTGGTATCACTGCTTCTGATCCATAGACCAGACTGAACGGGGTTTCTCCCGTGCTAGTCTTTGGCATGGTACGATGGGCCCATAAGATGCTGGGGAGTTCATCAACCCATCCTCTGCGCGTTGTCCCAAGTTGCGCTTTTATGCCATCGAAAATCTGTTTGTTGACACTTTCAACTTGGCCGTTTGCTTGTGGGTGCGCCACAGAGGCAAAATTATGCTCGATCTTTATTTCTTTGAACCATTTCTGAAGATCTTCCGAGGCGAAGTTGGTGCCGTTGTCAGATATAATGCGCAATGGTAACCCAAACCTACAAATAATATGTTCCCATATAAATTTGCGGATTACCATTGCTGTGGTAGAGGCTAATGCCTTGGCTTCGACCCATTTTGTGAAGTAGTCGACTGCCACGATGATAAATTTTACTGCGCCGGGCGCGTCAGGGAATGGCCCAACGAGATCGATACCCCATTGTTGAAAAGGCCAAGCGGATGTGACTGGTACAAGTGGATTTTTTGGGCGGAGAGTTTTTGGTGCGTGGCACTGACAAGCTGCGCATTTTCGTAGTAATTCCACCGCATCCACGTGCATTCCCGGCCAATAGTAGCCTGCGTTCATTATTTTTGCCACTACCATGCGCGGTCCGGCGTGTATTCCGCACAACCCTTCATGGATTTCTCTGACTAAGTACTGTGCGTCTGTCTTGTCAACGCAGCGCAGGAGCGGTCCCATGAACGATTTTTGGTATAGAATCCCGTCCGCCATTTCATAGTTTATTGCCTTGTTCTGGATTTTCCGAGCTTCTGCCTTTCCTTCCGGGAGTTTCCCATGTTGTAGATACATGATGATCGGGGACATCCATGATGGATTGCCGATCTCTATGACGTTTACTTGTTTAAGAGGGACAGAAGGGTTGGACAATACTTCAATGCGTACCTCTTTCGCTAGGTGTCTGAAGCTGGTGGTGGCTAACTTGCTTAGTGCGTCCGCGTGCTTGTTTTCGCTTCTGTTTATATGATTGACTTTGAATGTTTGGAATTGGCTGATTAACATCTGCGCTTGTTCCAGATATAACGCCATAGCTTCACCTTTTGCATCGTAATGCCCATTGACTTGCTAGGCTACCAGTTTCGAATCAACGTTGGCTTCGAGATTTATCGCTCCCATTTTGAGTGCTAAACGAAGGCCTGCTAGAAATGCTTCGTATTCGGCTTCGTTGTTCGTGCTTCGGAAATCTAAGCGTATTGCATATGTGAGCTCGTGATCATCTGGGCTGACTAATCGGAGACCTGCGCCTGCCCCTTCGTCATTAGAAGCTCCATCTGTATGCAAAGTCCAGACCCTATCATCGAAGACGGGAATAGGGTTCTGGATTGCTTCACATTCTTGGACTTTATCGATGGGGACTTCTGTGGCGAAATCAGCTAAAATTTTCCCTTTAATCACTGGTCGCGGCTTGTACAGGATATTGTATCCTCCTAGCTCGATAGCCCACTTAGCTAGTCTTCCCGCCACATCGGGTTTGGACAGAATTTGCCCTAAGTGGTAATTAGTGAGAACTGTGATGACATGGCCAGAGAAATACCATCGTAGGCGCCGTGATGCATGTACCAGGGCGAGGACTAATTTTTCTATCATCGAGTAGGGCGTTTCTGGGCCTGTGAGCATCTTGCTGATATAATAAATTGGAGTTTGAATATTCTCCCGTTCTACCATTAACACCGCACCAACTGCTACTTCCGCGGCGGATAAATACAAGATCAGTGGTTCTTTTTCTTGTGGTGCTGTTAGCGTTGGCAACTGAATTAAACATTCCTTCATTTGTTTGAAGGCTGCTTCCGCTTCTGGTGCCCATTGGAAGTGAGTTTTCTTGGCGCAGTTACGCAGTGTGCTAATGAATGGGTATGACTTTGCAGCATGATTTACCAAAAATCTGTTCAAGGCTGCTAACCGTCCTGCGAGTCTTTGCATCTCTTTTATTGTTGCAGGTCACGGCATCATCTGGATAGCTTGTACTTTCTCTGGGTTTACTTTAAAACCATCTCTTGTTACAATAAAACCCAGAAATTTTCCTTCCTCCATCCCGAAGGAGCACTTCGTTGGGTTGAGCTTTAAGTTTACGCTGCGCAAAGAATTGAATGTGCGCTGGATATTTGCTAGCATTGTTTCCTCTTCATGGCTCATGATGATGAGGTCATCCATGTACACTTCGACTGTTTTTCCAATGTCTTCCCCGAAGACTGTATCCATTAAGCGTTGGTAGGTAGCTCCTGCGTTCCGAAGACCGAAAGGCATTTTTGTATAACAAAAGATGCCCTTGTCTATGCGGAAGGCAGTCTTGTCCTCATCTTCTTCTTTCATTTGGACCTGGTGGTAGCCCTTATAACAGTCAAGGAAGCATTTCCAGCGAAACGTTGCCAGAGAGTCAACTTTTTTGTCAATTTCTGGAAGCGCATAGCAATCTTTTGGGCAAGCTTTGTTCAAGTCTTTGAAATCTACGCACATTCGCCATCCGCCGCTATGTTTCTGAACCATTACTGGGTTGGCGACCCAGGTGTGGTACTGGACTTCGCGCAAGATTCCAGCATTAAGTAACTCTGTTATTTGTTCATTCATGGCTTCTTCTTTTTTCGGCGCTGTGACTGCGCCTTCCTTGCGCGACAGGTTGTGTAGAGGGTCGGATGTTCAGACAATGTTGCGCTATATCCCGCGGAACCCCAGTCATGTCTGCTGGGCACCAGGCAAATATGTCTCTATTGTTAGACAGTAATTCCTTCAATTGTATTCGTACTGTTGGCGAAATGGCGTGCCCTAACGAGATGGTCTGTTCTGGATATTCTTCGTCCAGGACCCATTTTTCCGGCTCATTTGATGCTGAGGGTTTCGCCACTTTTGATGGTCGCTCGTCATCAATGTACATAACCTCCTTACTTGAGTACAAAATTGCGACGCCGGTTTCTGTTGGAAACCCGCATGCTGCATGTGGGATAGAAGTGATCATGCTGAATTCCCTTTGTGACCTTCTCCCAAGCAAGACATCATGGCGTGATGTTGCTGGCATAACCATGAAATTTACTGTGACTGTGTGCGAATGTTCGCCACCAGATAGAGTCACAGGGAATGCAATTTGCCCTAATGGGAATACGGCTTCGTTACAAAATCCGGTGAGAGGGAAATCCACCGGTTCTAGACGTGCTTTATCCTCCGGATCAAGTTGTTTGAAACACTGCTCGTATATTATATCCATTGAGCTTCCTGGATCTATAAACATATAGTCCGTTCTATAGTGGCCGAACATGCCAGTAATAATTACTGGTCGTTCTTCCTGAGGGCCTCCAGGGACAACAGGAAACACAACTTGCTGCTCCCTCCAATGTTGATTGTAGTTTCGTTTGTTTCGCCTTTTTGAAGGACCTCCTTGTATCATGTGTACTTGTTTTGGTCCGGCTGTCTGACCATTAGTACCTTCTGAGTTTCCAATTATCTCAGTATGGCTGTTAGATTGGATGTCCCTCT
>JARYGA010037905.1:0-47489 GCA_030545235.1 Helianthus tuberosus
TTTTACTTAATAAACTTTTAACTAATCTAGAAACCAATCACAAGAGTAAGTGAGACCAAATCAAAAAACCTATAACTTTTCACTAACTCTTAATTAATTTAGTTTTATGATCAAAACTACTACTAATAAATAATTAAATCTTTGGGGCCGGATAATTAAGTATTAATTCATCACCAATTAATGTTGATGAATGATGACCAATTAAGCACTCGCATTCTTTACTTTATACAAGATTACTTTTGGGGCAATGAAGCACTTGATATAGTTACGGGTCTCCTTCATGCACTTAAAAGAGTTAAAGCTCACTTCTTATCTTGCTTTCACCTATGGTACAAAGACTAAATGGATTTGGGTCCCATCTTTGATATAGAATATATCCATCTTTGTGATAATATAACCCGATTATATTAGCATTTATAATTTGGAAATACAGCAAGTAAGGTAATGTTGTAAACAATGAGTGTTTTTTGTGTCTCTATTCAACTTCAACGATGCTACATCTATGATGTCAAGACTTATCCAAGACTTGGGTATTTGAAGGTGATACAAAATACAATAATAACCCATTGGTTGATTTTTTTTAAACTACACGCTTTTATAAACTCATATTTTTTTATTAAAAAAGTTTAACTTCTTTATAAATACGAGTCAAAGACTCGCCTAAACCCATACGCTAAACTTGACCTTAACATGTGATCTTGATCATCTAAGACTCGCCTGAACACATACACTAAACTCGACCCGAGTCCTAAGCCATTCCTTTGTTCACCATTGGTTGACACGTGTCTAACCACCACATATCCCAACTGCCGCTTTGACTACTATCCACCGACTGCCACCGCCACCTTGCCGGCTATTGCCGCCCACTATATCTGTTGGTTGTCAAGGGGTTGTCGATTTTAGTTCCCTCTCGACCCCAACTCTCTCTCTATCTCTCTCCCTCTCTATTTTCGTGGAACTCGATCTCACAAAAACAAAGGAGTGATGTAGGTTTTGTTACTGACCGATTCCTATCACGAGTTGGTTATACCTAAATCAAGTTCTATCTCATAATCTCTTTTATTGATAGGCTATGAATCATCTATCCTTCTCTCAATCAACTCTTAACTTTGGCAGGGTGTTCATTAAGTTTTATATATATGATGCGTTGGTTAAACTCAATCAACATCATCCCTTATTCTCCTATTTGATAGATTTAAATCCTGAATCTTCAAACCATTCTTATCTCTTAATAAACCCAATGTAATGAGTCTACGGTTCCTAATGTCGTAAACACATTTCATGTATTTTGTATTTTCACGTTTGAGCAACTTGCTTCCGCTTTGATAATAAAACCGCCGTTCAAAAAAACAAACCTTTAAATCAGTTGAACAAATAATAATTATTTATTTCTATCCGAAATTTCCGGGTGTTACAGTAGCAGTTGTACATGGATGTCCCTTGTACCTTGCATTACACTTTCGTTTTGAGTTTATTGTAACAATTCTTATTAAATTTTCATATGTGTGCACATAATGAGTTTCAAAGATTGTTAAGGTTTTGCTTGGAGAACATGATAAACACAATTTTAATAATAATTAGCATTAACGTATAAACATGAATTAGATGAAATTTCAAATCCATCAAAACATTATATCAACATCATGACGGATATAAATGAATATAATATTTGTTATATGTTCACAACCTAACAAGAACAAGGTGCATAAATATCAAAGCAAGGCATCTTATCTTAGGCCTAAAAATGTATGCAAAATGTCATGGAATACAAGACAAAGAGTGGCCAAAACTTCCCTTCATTGGTTGTCAAACTTAGTGAGTTTCTACACTCTCTCTCTTGTCTCCTAAGTGAAGCTTCATTGCTTAATTAATGTCACTACATGTGTATATGTTTGTGCATCATGATTCTTTAATAATACTCTCATAAATACTTTGTACTCTACGCAGTACAAGTTGTACTTGGGCTTAAATCTTGAAATCTCCCCAACAATGGACACCACTAACTACAAATATGAGAATAGATGATGATATTTTCATAAAACTATAATGTGCATGCACATGTCATGAATTGGATTTGTATGCCAAAAGTAAGGGCTAAAACTAAAAAATAAAAAATAAAAGTTAGTTGTTATCACTTGTGTTACAGCTAAACATTGTACCAAGATGCCGGCTTAACCGATACAATTAATGCGTGATTAGCTATATTAAGATATTGAGGTTCCTTCGGCCACCACTAACTAATATTAATGTATCAACCGTTCGATTTGTAGTTGGCTAGTTACTTGTCATTATTGTATAGATGTATTATTTACAAATAGATTGTTTACCAGTGACCCAAAACCACTGATTAATAGTCAATATTGAACTTGAGAAAATTACAATTTGTGTTTTTTTAACTAGCCGACTCATTTATTCTGTAAAACAAAATTGAGAAGTCGGAGTTTTGTAAGTTGTCACAACTCAATGGGGTAATAAAGTATACGTTTAAAAAATAGTACTAAAATTTTTTAAACTATAATTTTGAGTGTCTACAACAACCTCTTTAATTAGTAGACGACATTTAAATATTCAAATTAAAATTTGCATTCGCATGAAAAGTCGTAGTTCTCTAAGTTCTCACAACTCAATGGGGTAATAAAGTATACGTTTAAAAAATAGAACTAAAGTTTTTTAAACTATAATTTTGAGTGTCTACAACAACCTCTTTAATTAGTAGTCGATATTTAAATATTCAAATTAAAACTCGCATGAAAAGTCGGAGTTTACTAAGTTCTCACAACTCAGAGAGTTTTCTCTTAATCCAAATATATATGTCCAAGCATTGTGTTAAATATGGACTTTATTCAAATTTGTGCATATCAAACATGTCGTTATAAATTTTTACAATTATATCATACATAAGTAACATAATCACATTCGATTGATGTAAAATATAAAAAAAAACCCATGTAAAATGCATTCAACCATATCCGGAATATGAAAAGTTATTTGATACATTTTATATTAGTTATAGATAATTATTAATTAAATTTGAAATTTTATGTTTGATCTCTAACTATATTAATTAATATTATATTATATTATATTATTTGATATATTTATATTAGTTATAGATAATTATTAATTAAACTAGGTTTAAAGAAGTTCGCCGCGTTGAGGCGAATTTCTTTTGTTATTTAGTCTGTGTTTACATGTGTTTTGAAATCGTTACGAGCGTGTTGCGAACGGAACTGCTGACAAAAATAAAAAGAAAATGTAGAAAAAAACACTAAAAGATAACCGAAAGAAAATCAACAAAAAAAGATGTATGGTAACGATATTGTTAGTATGAAACCCGTGGTCAGAAATGTGCAAATTGCTCTGGGTACCGGTACCAAATTTGCCGAACCGAAAGATCTTATGTACCAATTCGGTACCAACTTTTGGCGTTACTGGTACTGGTTCACTACCGGTTTTTACCTTCATATACCGGTACCGTAACCGGTATTTTCGGTATCAGTACCGATTCTGTATCGGTTGGCACCGAGCTCATCCCTACCCCTGAAACTAAAAAAAGAAGAAATTAAAAGTCGAAGAAAATCAACAACAAAAAAAAGTTGTAAGATACCGTTGTTCGTACGGTAACCGTGAGCAGGGATGAGCAAATGGTACCGGGTAGCAGCACTGAATTTCCCGAACTAAAAGATTTCCAATATAAATTTGGCACCAACTTTTGGCGTTTTGTGTATTAGTGTTGGTTTTTACCTTCATGTATTGCTACCGAACAGGACCGTACCGGTATTTTCGATACCAGTACTGGTTCGATACCGGTTGACACCAAGCTTATTCCAATCCCTGATATTAAAAAAGGATTAAAGTTAGTAAAGAAAATAACTATTATTAAAATATTAAAATAATAAAAGTATTAAAAAAACTATATATTATTATAATATTGAAATCACTATTCATTTCAAATCGTTTATTAATATATAGTAATATATAGTAATAATAATTTGGAGTAAATTATAAGTTTTGTCATTTATGTCTACATCAAATTGCAGGCACTGTCCTTTTGGCCAAAAGTTTACAGGCGGTGTCCTTAACCTTTCAAAATCTTGCACGTTTTGTCCTTTAGGTAAAACCTGGTTAGAAATCTCAGTTAAAAACTGTCATGTGCAATGCACATGAGGGTAAAATGGTAATTTCCCTCTCAACCCTTACACGTTCCCTTCTTCTTCAATGATTTAAACCTGCAATTTAATTAAAAGTATATGATTTGCTAATTTCTTCTTGTGGGTATCTTCAAACATCCATCGCAACACCAAAAACTCATTTTATTCAACTTTATCTCATCAATCATCATCTCCCTATAAACAAAATGTTGGATAATCCAGACATGTTCGAAGCAACCACTACCACCACCACCCACCCGCACCATCTGCCGCTGCAATAACCCACCCCACACCACCTGCTACTGCAACCACCCATCACCACCATTCCCGTCAACCACAACCACCATTGTACCTTTGCCACTAAAAACCCTAGCCGCACCACCACCGTACCACTCCCACACATCAGAACCACCATCACCACCCAATTCACCACCATCCACCCTTGTTCATCATCTTTCTGAGTTAAACCCCAAAATTAAACTCTAAAAACCCTAACACAACCATTTCAGAACTTGTTCATCAATACACCTATTTCAGAATCAAACACCCAAAATTAAACAATAAAAACCCTAACACATCAGAACCCGTTCATCAATACACCCATTTCAGAATCAAACACCCAAAATTAAACTCTAAAAACCCTAACACATCAGAACCCGTTCATCAATACACCCATTTCAGAATCAAAATGGTGGCTATAAACACCAATACAACCACAAATTGAAGTCAAAATCCTCAATTTTATGCTGCTATACCTTTCGGAATCAATGTCTCTTCTTGTCGAGATCTCTTTAATCCCAAATCGACTTGTCTTTCGGGTGATGGCTGCTGGGAGTTGTTAACATTGACAATCTGGGCATCATCTAAACTCATACCGGAGTTAGATGATGATGATGGATCAAAAGTGGTGGATTTGTGGTTATGATCTAAACATCACCCACCTCGATCTCTCTTCCTCCCTGGAAACAATCAATCTAAAAATTGCATATAAGTTATATATATTTTTTACACAATACTCCCTACATATAAGTTATTTACACAAAAATAGTCCCTGAAAATGAAATGACTAAAATGCCCTCATGTGCAAGGCACATGACCAAACTTAACCAAAAAATCTAACTGGGTTTGGCCTAAAGGACATTACGTGCAAGATTTTGGAACATTAAGTACAAAACTTGTCAACTTTTACGCTAAAGGACAATGCCTGCAATTTGGTGTAAACATAAAGGACAAAACTTGTAATTTACTCTTAAATTTGAATTTATACGTTTATCTCTAACTATATTAATTAACTAGTATTAAGCCCCTGCGTTGCAGCGGTTGTCAGAAAACTGTGTTAAGTAGTAGCAATACTATACCATTGTCAGCGACCACCAACACCGAAAAAGCTCGTAAAAACAAAATAAATAAAAACGGGAAAAAAGTAACGTCAAGCGAAAAGCAGACGTAAAATCTTTGAATCACGCACACTCGTTGCTGAGAAATTAAACCGAAACGTAAAACACAGAAAAAAATAACTAAGTCCATCCAGGACCCGCGTGTTGGATGAACTTGTCAAACGCAGAAAAATAGATGTGACGCGACGTGCTAGTCAAATGGGAAAAAATATACGAAAAAATGTTGAACCCCACACGCAAGTTGTGGTGTGTTAACTCATAAAATTTAGAACGAAACGAAAAACTTAGGAAAGATGAAAAGTATGATGGACAAAGTTGAAAATAAAAAAAGAGTTGGGATTAAATTGCAAAAAATGAAAAACTTGGGTTAAAAGTAAAAAAACAAAGGATCTAAATTGCAAAATCGAAGTTATTTATTAATCTATAATACTATATAAAGCAAATCTGGTGGACATAAACGTAATTTTACATGGCGTACAAACTTTACAACAATATGTACAAGAAAATGAAGCCTTTTTAGAGGGATTGGATTTGTATTTTCACCAAACTTTTAAGACACTAAAGGGGCATTCTCGGTATTGCAACTCTGATGACTTTCCGACTTGCAGATATAGAGACCGATGGTTTTTCTTCTAGACCGATGATGATTTTCTCTCTTCCTCTTCCAAATCTCTGGCTACCAGGCCCGAAGCCTAATACCCAAATCACAATTTCCTCTCTTCTATATGACATCCTCCATCTCCAAACACCACCTCCACTTCGCCGGTCACCCACCCTCATCAAGCACCGGCAGTCGCCACCACTCACACGATCCATCTCCGTCACCGGTCACCCACTACCGTACTCCTTCTCCACCCTGAACCCCAATCGCCGTCGGACACCTCTAATGATAAAAATAAGTGATATCTATGTATTGGTTATTAATTAATATTAATATTAAAAGAAATTTATTAAACAAATATAAATAAAATTTATGAGGTTGAAGGAGAGAATGTCATGTGTCATTATTTGGAGTCTTTTATTATAAGTTAGATATTAGATATTATACTATGTATTATATTTTATTTGTGTATAAAAAAATTAATATGTAATATTATTGTTGAAAGTGAAAAGACACCAGAGAGTGACACGTGTACAAAAAGATCTTCATTTATTAGTACTAGCGGTAAGACCCGTGTGCAAACACGGGTTGTTTCTTTGAAAACCATGCATAGCCCATATTGACAGAGAGTAAAAAAATAATTAGTGCAGACTTATAAAATTGATATACACTAATGGTCAATAGGTTTATTCAACAGCAATTCCATTATGTTGATAGCAAACTACTGTTGTCTATTAACTGTTAAAAACCTCTGTTGCTTTCCAACAGACTTTCCTAAAAAATGTTATCCATTATCTCCAACAGAGCTTGCCAGATAGATAGATATTAAACAGATATGAATGTTAGTCAACCTATGTTAAAAAGGTCAGTCAACAGAAATTATAAAGCTTAGTAAACAGATGTTAAAAGAATAATGTTATTAACAAAGAATTTAATACTCTCGTTAAAAATGAGAGCTGCAAACACGAGTCGTTTCTTAGACAAACATGCATAACACATATTAATAGAACATATAGATACGTGCATAGATATTGTACCAAAACGTGTTATCTATTATAGCTAAAAGAAAAATATAAACATAGAATATCGGTTAATATATCAATTACATACAATTTAATTGTTTACCCAAAAAGACAATATAAACTGTTTATAGACATACGTACTTCATAGAATTTGAATACAACTTAAAGATCAACAAACATTAACTACAAAAACACAATCACCTGCCTCAACAACTTTCAGCAAAACTAAATCAAGTAATGCAGCGGAATTAAAATGGAAATAAACTTTGCTCAAAATCAAACAGGGGAAATGCTTTCAACACACATTTTAAAATAGAACCGAACGATTGAATTTATTTCAAGATTCAAGTGTTTCTTCAATAATCCATTTAACCCCTACTTTCACAACGTAATCCTCTGCTTCTTTATCTGCTGCTGTTATTTTATCCATCTCTTTTTTATTCCTTCTTTGGTAAAGGATGGCAGCAGGTGGAGCAGTGGATCTCCTGAATTGTTGCTTTTGTGGCTCAGCTGAAACCACCGCTTCAGGATAATCAAGATTTTGTGTAATATTAGGATTTTTCTTCCTTAGTTCTTCCAGCATTTTGTAAGATGCAAACACTTTATCCTCTTTCCATCTTGACACTTGATTCTTTGACCCAAAAGCAGCTGTAATCAGCTCTTCTTTCATCCTCTGAAGCTGCAGAGTCCTTTCTGGTACATTTTTCTTAAACTTTGCCCAGATAGGAGGAGTCTGCTTCACCTTGTTTTTGATCATATCTTGAATTCTGGCTGCTTCACTTTCAAGCTCACTAATGGTACATTCTTTATACATGTACATTTCTCCTTTATACATTTTGTAAGCGATGATGTTATCAAGATAATCTTTTCTCAAGCTTTCATCTGATCTTTCTGATAGTTGCTGACAAAGTTTTTTTGTAAACTGCTCCAGTGTTCTGACTTGAGTTAGCAGGTATTGATAGTATCTTTGTATTTCCTTATCAAATTTACCATGTGAATTCCTTTTAAAGATATCCTCTGCTTGTTGAGCTTTTAACCTCATATATTCTTCAATGTTGTTTGGCCTAGGATATCCTTCAAGAGATGGCAAACTCCTTTTAGCAGGGTCATCTTCAGTGTAGAAGGATTTAATCTCCTCTCTAACTGCTATAAGCTCTAAAGGGTACTGAGCACTTGCAGGAATGATGTCAGTGTTAGGTTTTTCAACTTGAGCTGAAGAAAGAGGAACAGGGTTTGGAATAGGTACAACTGGCAGTAATTGTGTGGATGTTTGCGGTGGTGAAGTGTCATCATCTAGGAAAACATTGGTTACCCTTCTCCTTTTGGGTTCATGAGAGGTTGGTGGTGTTTTGATGGATTGAGTGGTAGTGATTTGAGTGGAAGGTTGCTGACTAACAGTTGTTGGAACAACTGGTGTTTCAACCACTGTTGTCATTACAACAGATGATGTGTCATCTGAAGTCTTCTGCTTTTTAGCAGGAGATGATGATGGTGATGAAGTTGTTTTTGGTCGCGAGGTGATTTTTGGTGGTGATGATGTTTTTGGTGAGGCAGTGGTTAAAGTGGGAGCAATAGTTGTTGGAACAGCTGGTGTTTCAACCACTGTTGTCATTACAACAGATGATGTGTCATCTGAAGTCTTTTTCTTTTTAGCAGGAGATGATGGTGGTGATGAAGTTGTTTTTGGTGGTGAGGTGATTTTTGGTGGTGATGATGTTTTTGGTGAGGCAGTAGTTGAACTGGGAGCAGTAGTTGTGGTGTGTGTTGAAGTGGTGGCAGTTGTTTGGATAACAGCTGTTGAAACCACTGAAGTACCAACAGTTGTTGATACAACAGGAGTTTTAACATCTGTTGGTTTGGGAGATTGATGTCTAGTGGGCTGCTTTCTTTTGACCTTAGGATTTTTTTCATCCTTTGGTTATGAAATACCCTGCTCATTCATTTCCATAAAAACTCTCTTCTCCTGTTCAAACCTTGCTTTATCCTTTGCCTCCATATCCTTTTTTACCCTTGCTTTTGCATCAGCAATGGCATTTGTGGTTACATCAATCTTTTTGGAACCATCGGGCAAAGGGATGTCTGCAAGCATACTTGAATTGACTGGTGCAATGTACAATCCATCTTCATATCCCTTCTTTGTCAACTGCTTCATTTTCTCCCCCTTTTGGCATCAGCTGGTGGTGGGTTGTCCACAAAGATGATAGAGGGAAGAGGTAGTGCCAGTGGTGTTTAGTAAATGGGCCTTGACTGCCTTGATATCTGCCTGGGTGTCTTTAAACCTTGCTTCCATGAGATTTTTTGACCTTTTGAACTTGTATCTCATGTTGCCGACCAGCTAATTCTCTTTGGTGGTGTAGCAGAGGTTGAAACAAACTCCACAGCTCATTTGGAGTGGGAGCAGATGAAGGAGCAGCTGCTGAAGTTGGTGCAGCAGTGGGTAGTACCTTTTGTTCTTTCAACAACTGTTGCAGCATGTCTTTGATTTCTGCAACAGATGTATCAAGCTTGTCAACTCTATTCGTCAATTCTCGGTACATTAAACCATCACCCAACTTAATGGGATCATCTGATTTCCCACTAACAGTGGTTGTATCAGTGGTTGCCTTAGGAAAATTTTCCCAAAAGGTATCCAATGATGCCCCTTGTTCTCGGTACTGAGGACTTCTTTCCTCAGCAATTGATAACCTTTTAAATGTACCAGTGGTTGGAACAAACACACCAGTGGTTATCAGAGTTGCTGCAGAGGAAATTGCCTTCAAGGAAGTCTGATTTATGAAACAACTGGCCAGGTGTAGATCAGTAGATCCAACACCTGTAGTTGCTGCTTCGCTTGAACTACTGACAGGAAGTACTTGTACATCCTGCAGTGTAACCTCCTTTGCTGTTGTTGGTGGGTTAGCAATGATAGGGAGTTCAGACTCAGTCACTTGTGGTGGCATGCACTCAGTGATAGGTGGTTGAGAGGAACTGATTTCTGTCTGAGCTATATCAACTGCATCCAACAAAAGTTTTGTTTGTGCAGCAATTTGAGAGGTGAGTATGAGTGTGGAAAGAGAATTTGCCCCGGGAAGTGGGCTGTGAATGATAGTATCAAGTGATTCTAGAGCATCATAATTTGGTGTCCCGGTTCTTACAACCTGTTCTTTTTTAGAAGAAGCAGGAGGAGTTTGAGGCTCGGGTTGAGATCTTTCTACCATCTGTTGTGAGGAAGTAGCAGCAGTGGTTTCTGGTGACTTTTGTGTTGTCACTGGCAGTTGCTCTGGGATCTCATCTTCCAGAGTTGCCTTTGTTTTAGGTTTGGGGGGCTTTTGTATTTTCTTTTGTCTTGGTCTTTTGGTGCATTTAGGTGTGGGTTTCACATCAGTTGTTTTTCTGCTGTGATCACCTTGAGCAGTGGGCTTAGCAGCAGGTGCCTGATGAGCAGTGGTAGCTGCTAAAGTCTGCTCAGGAGCCTCTGCTTGTGTTTTGGACACTTTTGATAGCCTTGTAAATGTTACAGGTGTAAGGCCATTTATTTGAAAAGGTTTACCCCGCATGAGTACATGAGCATCATCCTTTCCAAATTTCTTTTGAAAATAAAAGCTTAGGAACCTTGGAAATAGTAAAAATGATTTGCTAGTAACATTTTTGACCAAGTCATCAAAGATCTCCTGGGAATAGTTAAAGTTTTCCCCATGCAAGATAGCATAACCCAAGTATTGGATCTTTAATGGAATTTCATTGAAAGCAGTGGTCTTATTAGAAACACACATTAAGAGGGTATGAAACAAAAACCTTGTGGCAGGGGGAAACTGCCTTTTTGCAAAGTGTCTTTTTTCATTTCCTCTGCATACCCTCTTTCTAAAAAATCTGTTTGATACTCTACTTTTGGGAAAGAAGTTTTACCTAGAAGATCATTGAGTTCAAACACTTCAGAGATTGTTTGTGGTGTGATTTTAACTTTAACACCCTTTATCGAGGAATTGATGGCTATGGGTGTTTCATCTTGAGATTCAAGTTTTGTATTTTTCCAAAATTCCCTCTGGGTTGCCAAGTAAATCGGAGCATCAGAAGTCAACAAAGTTTTGTACTTTGAAGACGAAAGAGCATCTATGACGGAATTGAAGGTTTCAGTGTTACTTGGTTTTGTCAACAGACCCAAGTAGTTATGGGGAGCTTTGTATGGAATTTCTATGGCCTTTTGAGTGGATTTCTCAGATGATGAAGACGGTGATTTTGCCATTTGAGGAAGAAGGACGATGAGGAATTTTGAGAGAAATGGAGGATAACTGCTTTGAGAAAGGAATTTTGAAATCGATTCGACAGTAAAAACCCTGTTTGGGGGTTTTGATCAGGGTTTTATAGGAGAAAAAGTGAGTGCTGACGTGGCAGCGGTTACAAAAGATCTGACCGCTATGTACTGTCCACGAGCCAACCCCTGATGAGTAATGGAAGACAGTTGTTTTATGAAGCCAGTGATGAAATAATATCAGTGGTTGTAATGGTTACAATGAAAACAGTGGGAGACTTTAAGCCATCAGCGGATAGCCTATCAGTCCTGATGGTGCAATGTTGAGATTATTAAAATAAACTATTACAATGGATTTTTTATTTCCTGAAAACATTTTGATGCTTATAATTCATGAAAAATTTTCATTTTAACTATTTTTAAGATGCATGTTGAGATTATTAAAATAAAGTACTACATAGAAAAATAGAAATTTAATGAAATATTTATAACAATTACACGCTAGAGTTAACACTTGTTAGGATTTTGTAGGTAAAATTGTAATTTCATTGTAATTCAATTTTTTAACTATCAGTGGATAGCATACATTGATTGAAACACAAATGTTTGGTCACTCAGTGGTCAACATGAAAAATGAAGAAACAGAGGTTGTCTTTCAACAGTGGATAACATTTAACAATCAGAAGTTTGTACCAAAACAGTGGTTGTAACTATTTTAAGGATGTTTGACGTTAAACAGATATTTGACCTTAAAAATCTGTTTGGACGTAAACAGATGTTTGCGCTTAAACAAATAACCCTTTGAGAGGAAGCAAGAATCAGTCTATTCATTTGAGAGGACTCATTGCATTACATCCCTATTGAAAAACAGAATCCATAAATTTAGGAAAATGGATTTAAAAGATAATAACCCAACAGTGCAGGATCTCATTCTACAGCTCCGATCAATTCAGGGGTATTCTCAAATAATAGTTCCTAGATGTTTGAAGAACGACAAAGACAGACAAATGTACACAGTGCTGCTACTTTGAACATTTTTCGGTCTTCAAACATCTGCGAATCTACGAAGCATTATCTCATTGGAATGTAACGATTAGGTAAAATTGTAATATCAGTGGATGTCAACAATAAAAATGTGAGCCGTGAATATTTTTTAACTATCAGTGGATAGCTAACAGTGATTGAAACACAGATGTTTGGTCAATCAGTGGTCAACATGAAGAATGAAGAAACAGAGGTTGAACATCAAACCAATCCTTGACAATATTAAACGTCTGTTAACTTACCAAACAGATGTTCAGACACAATTCAACATCAACATAATCTAAATCTTACTCAAACACTAAATAATAAGTAAAAATAAAACACAACTTAGATTTATAAAATTAAATTTATTCATTTATTCATGATCTTAAAACTAAAAGTCCAATAATTACATCACATACTGAACAATATTAAAGTTCAAATCTAAGAATAACAGTAAGAATTAAGAAAGTTTAGTTTCAACTCCATCGATTGCTGAACCTCTCGATGTATGTCCTTCAGCATCGCCATGAACTGCACGTCTCTATCACCGCACTCTATATTACTGACAACACAAATAAGAAACAAACCTAAAATGCAAACTTCTCTTCTCAACTGTTGTAGCACATCTGAGTTTCCATAATATTGGACGAATCTAAACTTTCTATAAAAGGAGAAAATCTTCCTGACGCAAGAAAACCTAACTTTCGATTTAACAAAAATACATATCGTCCGTTGAAGCTGCAACTTTTCACGATAGAAGATACATACCATCCGTTCAAGATGCAACTCTCACATCAAAGAAGGTAGCACATGCAACTTCTCACGATGTTGCAACAATGATACTGCAGCATCGATATTGAAACGTTGATGTGGGATGCGAATTTTCATTGAAACGACGATGTTGGAACAATGATACTGGAACGATAACATGTAAACATAAACAACAAACATTCGAACAAAGAAGTGTAATCGGAGATTAGCGGCTGAATCACGAGAAAGATGCATTTGATAGAGAGAGATACGCTCACATATATGAGCGAGCGAGATTTGAATGTGACACCAGATAATTATTTCTTATTTATAGGATTAGAATATAAGGTTTGAATTTTGAATTTCAAAATTACTGATATTATCAGTAATTACTGATCTGATTTGAAAGCAATTGTCATGATGTTTATTGGGAACTGATGTTTATTGGGAACTGAAAGGTAAGTAGTGTATATCCTTATTTCCAGCTTTATTAAGCTAAAAAAAATATTAGAAATGAAATGCAAAGTAGGAAACAAAAGAGAGAGAACGTCAATTTTAAATTACCATTTTGCATATTTTGAATTTCAAAATTACTAATATTATCAGTAATTACTGATCTGGTTTGAAAGCAATTGGCATGATGACTTTTCTAATTTTTATTTTAACTTTAGTTAAGAGATAATAACCGTCAGTTTGAAATTCACATTTTGCATATTTTAAATGTCCAAAGCTCAAGAAATTGACATTAATTACTGATTTGATTTGCAACAAATAGTCATCAAGAATTTTTTTTATTTTTTAATTTAACTTTAAATTTTATCACGAAAACAATGTTGGAGGAACTCTTATCTCATTGGAATGTAACGATTAGGTAAAATGGTAATTTCATTGTAATTCTAGGAAAACCGCTGATGGTCAATATGAATGGATGTCAACAATAAAAAAGTGAGCAGTGGCTATTTTTTCCTATCAGTGGATACCCATCAGTTTTTTAAACACTGATGTTTGGTCAGTCAGTGGTCAACACGAAGATTGAAGAAACAGAGGTTGTATTTCAGAAGTGGATAACTTTTAACAATCAAATGTTTCAACCAACACAGTGGTTGTAACAGGCTTTTAAACATAAGTTGGGCCTTAAACAGATGTTTCGCCTTATATATCAGTTGTCTGGACTTAAACAGAAGTTTGACCTTAAACACATGTTTGCCCATAAACAGAAGTTTGACCATAAACAGATGTTTGGCCTTAAACAAATGTTCGAGCTTAAACAAATGTTTGCCCATAAACATCTGTTTGCAAAAAAAAGACCAATTTCAAGAATACTATACCCAAACAATCAAAATGAGGAGCTTAATAAACACAAAGACTGTTATTGTCACACCCCCAAAATCCACCTGCGGAATATCACCGCTTGGAGGCGTGGCTGACCAGGATCCAGCCACCAATCATATTGAACAAGCATGTAAGTGATCATAAAAATCCAACCAATACAATTGGTGTCCAAACAAAGACATAGTTTAAGTCGCAAGCGGAAGCATAACGTTTAAAACCAAAACATAAGTTCAATTGTTTCAAAGTTTAACATGGCACGCAGCTGTCCATGTCCCACAACGACTCTCCCCCATGCAAGCTCCAGCTAAGTACCTATTGACCTGCAAAGCATGTAGTAACGAGTCAACAACAAGTTGAGTGAGTTCACAGTTGGGTGTTCATTTTAAGTTGTTCCAAAAACAGTTTCCTTTAACTGGCATCCTGCCGTGGGGGTTACCCCATAGTTGAAAACGTGACTTGTTTATTCCCGGTTACTCTGGCAATCCAGCCGTGGGGGCTACCCCTTGTTAGTTATCTGGCATTTCGGCCGTGGGGGCTACCCCATGTATACACTAGACTCGTTACCATATCGACTACTGACGTTAGTCATGTTTATGTGCCCTTAGCGTCGGTGTCTATCATCACCGACGTGCCATAGTCCATTAGTTCACGCCCGTCCTCTGCGGCACGGTGTGAGGTTTGTCAAACCTAAATAGCGCTATCTAACTAATGACCCGCTCGCCATTGGCCCGGCGATTAAGTCGATATAAAAAGGAGGGACTTCGTGATAGAGTTTTGGTCTAGTACGAGTTATCTGTCCATGAGGACGAGGAATTACATTCCTGAACCAATACTGTCCTACCCAAGAAAGGACGAGGAATCCATGTTCCTTAACCCCATTCCCAACCCCTGGGAATCCCATGCTTTGTAGAGGGTGTGAACTCACCTTGGTTTGCTCGGCAGTTACACAGAAAGTCGGTCAAGCTAAAAGTGGTCAACCACGTCCTAACATAGTTACCATTCAAGTCAGGTTCGTATTTAGGTAGTGCACGTATGTTTCTACACACATTTGCATACACGTATTGATTATGGCACACACGTACAATTACTTCAGTTAATCAGCAGAGCACAAACACATCCAATAGCCCTATCCACGTAAATAAGCAAGTCCAAGTGTGCGGCCCAAACAGTTGGGCTCGTAATAGCATGCAAGTCCAAAACAGTGCACGTGTATATGGTCTCGAGTCGAGACTAGAGATCTCGAGTCGAGACTGTGCGGTCTCGAGTTGTACCTACGAGTTCTCGAGTCGCAACTGTGGAGGTCTCGGGTCATATGTTCATCACTCGAAACTAGGCAGTCTCGAGTCATGTCTTGAGTCGCAACAAGACTCGCAACCCTGATCTCGAGTTATGCTGTTTTGTGTCGATGTGGTGTGGTCTCGAGTCGAGACTGTGGGTCTCGACTCCCATCATCTGCTGATTCTACACAGTGTACTATCCAATAGAATTTCCATTTCATGATATGGTGTACTAGCCAATGACAATGCACAAACATGTTTATTTGTCTAACAATTAATCAAATGGATCAAACAACCAGTTTTTCAAATATTCAAGGCACATTCATGTCATATTCATGTTGTTCATCATTAGGGTTTTTATCATATAACTTTGCGTACCAATAATCATGCGTTAAATCATTCTAAATTCGGAAATAATCTTTGTACATCATCATAACACGCATGTTCCTCTAAACCGATTTATACTTAGCATAATATACCTAGTTTAATGTACTATCAATCATCATCATCATCTAAACACATCCGAGAACATGATAGAGCTATATTGATACATTCTTCCATTTATTCATACATTGAGCTAGCATGATAATCAATCACTCTCTCTATTTTTGTACACTATGAATCATTGTTTAGCAATCAAGCATCTACAACATTTACTCACTAACTCATACAAGGAGACAAGCATTCATTCATCAAGCACACATAACACTTAGTACATATTAAAACACTAACCGGTTAGGTTCTCTAAGTGTGAGGGTATGAAGAGTCGATGAGTGAACTTCCGTATGATGATCCCAAGCTCGATCCGAGAGTCCTAGTGTTGCCGGTTGGATCCGAGAGAAGGATGAGAGGAGAGATGATGTTTGATCTCTAGGGTTTTAGTGAGAGAGAATGTAGGAGTGTGTGTGTAGGAGAGTGTGTGTAGGTTGCCCAAAAATGGCAAGGTTGGCCATCAACCAATGTTATATACTCGTTCCAAGTTGATGCACCCTAATGGGCATTCGGGTGGACTAAATGAGGTGCATGGCCCAACCGGCCCGACTGTTTCACTGTTCACTCGAGACCAAGCGGTCTCGAGTCGGGCTTGTGTTTTGGTTCCGGTACGCTACTCACACTTGTATATACTTTATACGCACACATTAATAGCACATAGCACATTAAGATAATCACCAACTTTCATTTACTAGTATATATATATATATATATATATATAAACACATAACGTTCAAGCATGTTACACCAATATACGAATGAAGGGTTCTAAATATCGAGTTGTCACATTATCCCCAAGTTGAAAGAAATTTCGTCCCGAAATTTGGTAAGTACTCACTGAGGAAGCTAGTTAAGTTGTATGGTTTTCACTGGTTTTCCTGGGGTGTCACATCCTCCCCCCGTTGATCTGGAATTTCGTCCCGAAATTCTGTAGCTTCAGCCTCAGTAGTGGTTGTACTGTTTGCGAATAGTTGGGGATACTTTTGTTTCATCTGATCTTCGCGTTCCCAGGTGAACTCTGGGCCGCGACGTGAGTTCCGACGAACTCGAACGAGAGGTATTCTAGTGCTCTTGAGGACCTTAACATCCCGGTCCGTGATTTCAACTGGTTCCTCGACGAATCGTAACTGCTCGTCGATGGTGAGCTCCTTCAAAGGAACTACGAGGGTCTCATCTGACAGACACTTCTTCAGATTCGACACATGGAAAACGTTGTGAACTGCACTGAGTTCTGCTGGTAAGTTCAGTCTGTAGGCCACCCTGCCTATTTTCTCGATGATTTCAAAAGGTCCGACGTATCGTGGGTTAAGTTTGCCTCGTTTACCAAAACGAACCACACCCTTCCAGGGCGAAACTTTGAGTAGTACCCGCTCCCCAACCTGGAGCTCTAGTGGTTTCCTGCCCTTATCGGCGTAGACTTTCTGACGATCACGAGCTGCCGCCATGCGCTTTCGTATTTGAGCAATTCGTTCGGTTGTGTCTACCACAAGTTCTGGACCAGTGATCTGACTATCCCCCACCTCTGCCCAACAAAGAGGTGACTGGCATTTACGCCCGTACAATGCCTCAAACGGAGCAGCTTTAATGCTGGTGTGGTAGCTGTTATTGTACGAGAATTCCACAAGTGGCAGGTGCTTTTCCCAGCTGTTGCCAAAGTCGATTACACATGCACGAAGCATGTCTTCCAAGGTTTGAATAGTGCGCTCGGACTGCCCGTCCGTCTGAGGGTGATACGCTATGCTCATGTCTAATCGTGAGCCAAAGGATTTGTGCATTGCTTGCCACAATTCTGAAGTAAAACGTGCATCTCGATCTGAGATAATAAAGGTGGGCACCCCGTGCCTCGAGACAACTTCCTTGAGATATACTTCTGCTAGGGTGGAGAATTTATCCGTTTCTTTGATAGCCAAGAAGTGTGCAGACTTTGTGAGTCGATCCACGATCACCCAAATAGTATCGTTTCCGTGCTGGGATCTAGGCAGGCCAGTAACGAAATCCATGGAAATTTGCTCCCATTTCCATTGTGGTATCTCTGGTTGTTATAGTAGGCCTGAGGGTTTCTGGTATTCAGTCTTGACTCTCGCACAAGTCAAACACTTACTGACGTAGGTTGCTATGTGGGCCCTCATGCTAGGCCACCAATACGTAGTTTTGATATCGTGGTACAACTTATCCGAACCAGGATGTACCGAGTAGCGAGACTTGTGTGCTTCATCCATCACAAGCTCTCGTAAGTTGCCATAGAGTGGGACCCAAATGCGTCCCGTTACGTAGTAAGCACCGTCCTCCTTCTGTTCTAAGCGTTGCCTTGAGCCGCGTAGGGCTTCAGCCCTGACGTTTTCTGGTTTCAATGCCTCTATCTGAGCGTCTCGTATTTGGGAAGGAAGACTAGAATGTATAGTGAGCTGCAAAGCTCGCACGCGCTTAGGCGTAGTGTCCTTTCGACTGAGGGCATCAGCTACAACATTGGCTTTGCCAGGATGGTACTTGATTGCACATTCGTAATCGTTTAATAATTCGACCCATCGTCGTTGACGGATGTTTAGTTCCTTCTGTTTGAAGATGTGCTCGAGACTCCTGTGATCGGTGTAAATGGTGCACTTGGTACCGTACAGGTAATGTCTCCATATCTTCAGTGCAAAAACAACAGCTCCCAGCTCTAAATCGTGTGTAGTGTAGTTCTTCTCATGAACTTTAAGTTGGCGTGAGGCGTAGGCTATGACCTTATCCCGCTGCATCAGTACACAACCAAGACCCTGAATTGACGCGTCACAGTAAACCACAAAATCGTCTGTGCCCTCTGGCAATGAAAGGATAGGTGTGCTGCAAAGTCTATCCTTTAAATGCTGAAATGCTAATTCCTGTGCATTTCCCCATCGATAAACAACGCCTTTCTGCGTTAGTGAGGTGAGAGGCTGTGCAATCTTGGAAAAATCCTTAATGAACCTGCTGTAGTAACCTGCCAAACCCAAGAATTGGTGAATTTCCGTTGGTGTACGAGGTGCAGGCCAGTTCTTAATCGAGTCTACCTTGGATGGATCAACGTGAATCCCATCCTTGTTCACCACATGGCCTAGGAAATGGACTTCACGAAGCCAGAAGTCGCATTTCGAGAATTTTGCGTAAAGTTGTTCCGTTCGAAGGGGTTCTAAAATAAGTCGTAGATGTTGCTCGTGTTCCTCCTGGCTCTTAGAATAGATCAGGATGTCGTCGATGAATACTATAACGAACTTGTCCAGGTAAGGTTTGCACACTCGATTCATCAAGTCCATGAAAATCGTAGGTGCGTTTGTCAGCCCAAAAGGCATGACCAAAAACTCATAGTGTCCATAACGAGTTCTAAAAGCTGTTTTGGAGACGTCCTCTTCTCGAACTCTTAGCTGGTGATATCCCGATCTCAAATCAATCTTTGAATAGTAGCTCGACCCTTGCAGCTGGTCGAACAAGTCGTCAATACGTGGTAGAGGATAACGATTCTTCACCGTCACCTTGTTGAGTTCCCGGTAGTCGATGCACATTTTGAAGGTACCGTCTTTCTTCTTCACAAATAGCACTGGAGCTCCCCAGGGCGATGAGCTAGGACGAATAAAACCCTTATCCAAGAGTTCTTGTAGTTGCGTAGAGAGTTCTTCCAATTCTGATGGAGCTAAACGATAAGGTGCACGAGCTATAGGCGCAGCTCCAGGAGCTAGTTCAATCTGAAACTCGACCTGGCGATGAGGCGGGAGGCCAGGTAATTCCTTAGGAAATACCTCAGGATAGTCGCGTACGATTGGGAAATCTTCTATCTTCTTCTCTTTCTCCAAGGTGTCAGTAACGAGCGCCAAAATGGCAGTGTGGCCCTTTCGCAAGCACTTCTGGGCCTTAAGGAAAGAGATTATGTTCTCAACAGCACCCTTCCTGTCGCCACGAATCATGAGAGGTTCACTACCGGAACCAGGAATGCGAACAATCTTCTCGTTGCAAAGAATCTCTGCTCGGTGTTGGGATAACCAATCCATCCCAATGACAACGTCGAAACTACCCAAGACGATAGGAATAAGGTCGATAAAGAAGGCCTGGTTAGCAAGAACAAGTTTACAACCCTGGACTACGTGTGTGGCCTCTAAACTCTTACCATTTGCTAGCTCTACAGTGTGCTTGTTGTTCAAAGGTGTTGGAATACGCTTAAGCATTCGACTAACCTCTAGTGACATGTAGCTAGTATCGGCACCCGAATCAAATAAAACTGTAACATAAAAGTCGTCGAGGAGGAACTTACCCGCCACGACATTGGGGTCATTCCTTGCTTCACCTTGACCAATCACGAACGCCCGCCCCCTGGCACCATTGTTGTTGTTGTTCCCATTGTTACCATTCCCCTGATTGTTGTTATTGTTGTTGTTGTTCTTGTTGTTCTGGTTCCTGTTCAGTTGGGGGCAATCCCTCTTGAAATGGCCTTCAGCCCCACACTGAAAGCACCCTTTGTTATCACCTTGCTGCTGCTTCTGGCGTTGGTTCTGTTGAGCTTGTTGACGATTCTGATTGGCGGGATATAAGCTCCTGCAATCCTTTGCAGCGTGACCTGGCTTGTTGCACCGATGACAGTTACCCCTGCTGCATGGCCCGCTATGGTGTAGGCTGCAACGATTGCATTTGGGGTGATTCCCTTTGTATCCGCCATGACTTTGACCACCAGATGATTGCTGGCTAGGGCTCTTGTAGTATTCAGTCTTTCTCTGCTGAGACTGAGACTGAACAGAAGTCGACCCCTTACTTGAAGCTACATCCCATTTCCGTTTGTTGTCATTAAGAGCACCTGAAGTAGTTGCCGCACCTATGCGCTTTGGTAGCTTGTTCTGCTCCACCGCCTGATCCGTGAGACGGTGAGCCAATTGTACAACTTGCTGGATGGTGGCGAGGTTAGCTGAAGTCACATGACTTTGGATTTCTGGTACTAAGCCCTTGAGAAATAGTTCGATGCGTTTGATGGGAGGATCTACCATAGTAGGACACAATAATGCAAGCTCATTCGATCTCTTAGTATACGCCTCAATTTATGACCCCGTCATCTTGAGGTTGAAGAACTCGACTTCCAGCTTATGAATGTCATCCCGACTAGTATTCTTCCTTGATCATCTCTTTAAAGTTTTCCCATGGGTGGCGTTGGCAGCAACCAACCCCAGCATTTGGACCTGAGCGTTCCACCATGTGAGGGCTAAACCCTCGAGAGTACCGGTGGCATATTTCACCCTGCGTGCCTCAGGGCATTCGCACATTTCGAAAACTGACTCGAGCTTCTCAAACCAATGGAGGAGACCTACAGCTCCTTCAGTGCCTCTAAAAGTAGTTGGTCGGCAGTCCATAAAAGTTTTGAAGGTGCATACAGGTGGCTGAGCATGTTGACCTATTGCGGGTGAAAGAAAAGACAGAGTTTAACACAAAGGTTGGTTCACGAGCGGGTGACCTGGCTTGTTGCACCGATGACAGTTACCCCTGCTGCATGGCCCGCTATGGTGTAGGCTGCAACGATTGCATTTGGGGTGATTCCCTTTGTACCCGCCATGACTTTGACCACCAGATGATTGCTGGCTAGGGCTCTTGTAGTATTCAGTCTTTCTCTGCTGAGACTGAGACTGAACAGAAGTCGACCCCTTACTTGAAGCTACATCCCATTTCCGTTTGTTGTCATTAAGAGCACCTGAAGTAGTTGCCGCACCTATGCGCTTTGGTAGCTTGTTCTGCTCCACCGCCTGATCCGTGAGACGGTGAGCCAATTGTACAACTTGCTGGATGGTGGCGAGGTTAGCTGAAGTCACATGACTTTGGATTTCTGGTACTAAGCCCTTGAGAAATAGTTCGATGCGTTTGATGGGAGGATCTACCATAGTAGGACACAATAATGCAAGCTCATTCGATCTCTTAGTATACGCCTCAATTTATGACCCCGTCATCTTGAGGTTGAAGAACTCGACTTCCAGCTTATGAATGTCATCCCGACTGCAGTATTCTTCCTTGATCATCTCTTTAAAGTTTTCCCATGGGTGGCGTTGGCAGCAACCAACCCCAGCATTTGGACCTGAGCGTTCCACCATGTGAGGGCTAAACCCTCGAGAGTACCGGTGGCATATTTCACCCTGCGTGCCTCAGGGCATTCGCACATTTCGAAAACTGACTCGAGCTTCTCAAACCAATGGAGGAGACCTACAGCTCCTTCAGTGCCTCTAAAAGTAGTTGGTCGGCAGTCCATAAAAGTTTTGAAGGTGCATACAGGTGGCTGAGCATGTTGACCTATTGCGGGTGAAAGAAAAGACAGAGTTTAACACAAAGGTTGGTTCACGAGCGGGTGACCTGGCTTGTTGCACCGATGACAGTTACCCCTGCTGCATGGCCCGCTATGGTGTAGGCTGCAACGATTGCATTTGGGGTGATTCCCTTTGTACCCGCCATGACTTTGACCACCAGATGATTGCTGGCTAGGGCTCTTGTAGTATTCAGTCTTTCTCTGCTGAGACTGAGACTGAACAGAAGTCGACCCCTTACTTGAAGCTACATCCCATTTCCGTTTGTTGTCATTAAGAGCACCTAAAGTAGTTGCCGCACCTATGCGCTTTGGTAGCTTGTTCTGCTCCACCGCCTGATCCGTGAGACGGTGAGCCAATTGTACAACTTGCTGGATGGTGGCGAGGTTAGCTGAAGTCACATGACTTTGGATTTCTGGTACTAAGCCCTTGAGAAATAGTTCGATGCGTTTGATGGGAGGATCTACCATAGTAGGACACAATAATGCAAGCTCATTCGATCTCTTAGTATACGCCTCAATTTATGACCCCGTCATCTTGAGGTTGAAGAACTCGACTTCCAGCTTATGAATGTCATCCCGACTGCAGTATTCTTCCTTGATCATCTCTTTAAAGTTTTCCCATGGGTGGCGTTGGCAGCAACCAACCCCAGCATTTGGACCTGAGCGTTCCACCATGTGAGGGCTAAACCCTCGAGAGTACCGGTGGCATATTTCACCCTGCGTGCCTCAGGGCATTCGCACATTTCGAAAACTGACTCGAGCTTCTCAAACCAATGGAGGAGACCTACAGCTCCTTCAGTGCCTCTAAAAGTAGTTGGTCGGCAGTCCATAAAAGTTTTGAAGGTGCATACAGGTGGCTGAGCATGTTGACCTATTGCGGGTGAAAGAAAAGACAGAGTTTAACACAAAGGTTGGTTCACGAGGGTAGGATCTAAAGATCCTGGAATGAGTTTGGACTGCAGGATATACCTCCTGCGTGTGCAGCTGCAAGTGCCGCAGCAACTTGTTCGTTAATCAGAGTCGTCAACTGGGCTTGTGTCATGTTAATGCGTCCAGACATGATCTTCATATCAAGGGAAACATGAGTGAGAGGGGTTCGCGAAAGAATGCGATGACAGACGAGAGTAAGCACACATGTGTTCAAGCAACAGTAGTTATACTAACCAAGCATACCATGAGCAATGTACTATGTAACTAACATGTAGGCAATATATAAATAGATCATATCACCTAGAATGTCGAGCCTTGCATGTGGAGTGAAGCGTCGTTGTGGACCGTAGAGCACTGTACAGGTTATAGTCTGATTTTAATAAAACCTTTTCCCCTTTATTAAAACCAAGTTCTCTATAACCAATGGCTCTGATACCAATCTGTCACACCCCCAAAATCCACCTGCGGAATATCACCTCTTGGAGGCGTGACTGACCAGGATCCAGCCACCAATCATATTGAACAAGCATGTAAATGATCATAAAAATCCAACCAATACAATTGGTGTCCAAACAAAGACATAGTTTAAGTCGCAAGCGGAAGCATAACGTTTAAAACCAAAACATAAGTTCAATTGTTTCAAAGTTTAACATGGCACACAGTTGTCCATGTCCCACAACGACTCTCCCCCATGCAAGCTCCAGCTAAGTACCTATTGACCTGCAAAGCATGTAGTAACGAGTCAACAACAAGTTGAGTGAGTTCACAGTTGGGTGTTCATTTTAAGTTGTTCCAAAAACAGTTTCCTTTAACTGGCATCCTGTCGTGGGGGTTACCCCATAGTTGAAAACGTGACTTGTTTATTCCCGGTTACTCTGGCAATCCAGCCGTGGGGGCTACCCCTTGTTAGTTATCTGGCATTTCGGCCGTGGGGGCTACCCCATGTATACACTAGACTCGTTACCATATCGACTACTGACGTTAGTCATGTTTATGTGCCCTTAGCGTCGGTGTCTATCATCACCGACGTGCCATAGTCCATTAGTTCACGCCCGTCCTCTGCGGCACGGTGTGAGGTTTGTCAAACCTAAATAGCGCTATCTAACTAATGACCCGCTCGCCATTGGCCCGGCGATTAAGTCGATATAAAAAGGAGGGACTTCGTGATAGAGTTTTGGTCTAGTACGAGTTATCTGTCCATGAGGACGAGGAATTACATTCCTGAACCAATACTGTCCTACCCAAGAAAGGACGAGGAATCCATGTTCCTTAACCCCATTCCCAACCCCTGGGAATCCCATGCTTTGTAGAGGGTGTGAACTCACCTTGGTTTGCTCGGCAGTTACACAGAAAGTCGGTCAAGCTAAAAGTGGTCAACCACGTCCTAACATAGTTACCATTCAAGTCAGGTTCGTATTTAGGTAGTGCACGTATGTTTCTACACACATTTGCATACACATATTGATTATGGCACACACGTACAATTACTTCAGTTAATCAGCAGAGCACAAACACATCCAATAGCCCTATCCACGTAAATAAGCAAGTCCAAGTGTGCGGCCCAAACAGTTGGGCTCGTAATAGCATGCAAGTCCAAAACAGTGCACGTGTATATGGTCTCGAGTCGAGACTAGAGATCTCGAGTCGAGACTGTGCGGTCTCGAGTTGTACCTACGAGTTCTCGAGTCGCAACTGTGGAGGTCTCGGGTCATATGTTCATCACTCGAAACTAGGCGGTCTCGAGTCATGTCTCGAGTCGCAACAAGACTCGCAACCCTGATCTTGAGTTATGCTGTTTTGTGTCGATGTGGTGTGGTCTCGAGTCGAGACTGTGGGTCTCGACTCCCATAATCTGCTGATTCTACACAGTGTACTATCCAATAGAATTTCCATTCATGATATGGTGTACTAGCCAATGACAATGCACAAACATGTTTATTTGTCTAACAATTAATCAAATGGATCAAACAACCAGTTTTTCAAATATTCAAGGCACATTCATGTCATATTCATGTTGTTCATCATTAGGGTTTTTATCATATAACTTTGCGTACCAATAATCATGCGTTAAATCATTCTAAATTCGGAAATAATCTTTGTACATCATCATAACACACATGTTCCTCTAAACCGATTTATACTTAGCATAATATACCTAGTTTAATGTACTATCAATCATCATCATCATCTAAACACATCCGAGAACATGATAGAGCTATATTGATACATTCTTCCATTTATTCATACATTGAGCTAGCATGATAATCAATCACTCTCTCTATTTTTGTACACTATGAATCATTGTTTAGCAATCAAGCATCTACAACATTTACTCACTAACTCATACAAGGAGACAAGCATTCATTCATCAAGCACACATAACACTTAGTACATATTAAAACACTAACCGATTAGGTTCTCTAAGTGTGAGGGTATGAAGAGTCGATGAGTGAACTTCCGTATGATGATCCCAAGCTCGATCCGAGAGTCCTAGTGTTGCCGGTTGGATCCGAGAGAAGGATGAGAGGAGAGATGATGTTTGATCTCTAGGGTTTTAGTGAGAGAGAATGTAGGAGTGTGTGTGTAGGAGAGTGTGTGTAGGTTGCCCAAAAATGGCAAGGTTGGCCATCAACCAATGTTATATACTCGTTCCAAGTTGATGCACCCTAATGGGCTTTCGGGTGGACTAAATGAGGTGCATGGCCCAACCGGCCACTGTTCACTCGAGACCAAGCGGTCTCGAGTCGGGTCCTTGTGTTTTGGTTCAGGTTCGCTACTCACACTTGTATATACTTTATACGCACACATTAATAGCACATAGCACATTAAGATAATCACCAACTTTCATTTACTAGTATATATATATAAACACATAACGTTCAAGCATGTTACACCAATATACGAATGAAGGGTTCTAAATATCGAGTTGTCACAGTTATAGCAAATAACCTCTGCTGATTAAACAACCTCTGCTTCTCATATGAATACAAAAGCATCATAAAGCTAACATATGCTGTTGAAACAAAGGTCTACAAAACATAACATCTGCTGATCATTCCACAGTATAAATTGCTAACATCTTCTGTGACTTAACAGTGATACTGTTCAACAGAGGATTTCAAATATCTATTTACACACGCCTCATGATGAACATCTGCTGTTAAACACCGAGACGGTTCAAGCAAAGGTCTGCTAAAAAGAACCTCTTCTATGGACTAACAGATGATGCAGTTCAACACCGAATGTTTAACAACAGTGTTTTAACAGACCACGATCAACAGATGATAATATAATAACAATAATATTCAAACTGTAGCAATTACATTTTCATAAATCTAACAACCATCATAGAAGTTGTATCAAAATCTAAACACCGATACACTAAACACTGTTACATAAGAAAAACTGATAAATAAATACTGATGTTGAATCCGCTGTAGACACTGAACCACTGCTGTTACTGAGCAGTGGTTTTCCTTTGGTTGATCAGGCCTTAGGTACAAAAGTGTCTGTCTTTAACAGCTTTGTCCTCAATAGTGTCCCTCTATTCAATTGAGAGAAATCATTACATTACATCCCTGTTGAAAAACAGAATCAATATATTTAGGGAAAATGGGATTGAAAGATGATAACTCAATAGTGGAGGATCTCATTCGACAGCTCCGATAAATTCAATGGTATTCTCAAACAATGCTTCCTAGATTTTTGAAGACCGACAAAGACCAACAAATGTCCACAGTGATGCTTCTTTAGACATTTGCCGGTCTTCAAAAATCTAGGAAACATTATTTGAGAATACAATTGAATTTATCGGAGATGTAGAATGAGATCCTCAACTGTTGGGTTATCATCTTTCAACCCCATTTTCCCTAAATATATCAATTCTGCTTTTCAGACCTCCCAAAGCCATCTATCAGCCTCCAAAGAGATCAAGACAGCTTGAAGCATAAGCTGGACTTGCTGTCATTCTACCAGTTGAGTATTTAATCCAATATATACCAACTGAAAATCAATCTACTCGTAATCACATGGTAAATCAAAGACAAAATCAAAAGCAACAAACATATCAATCAAATTTCATAGAATCATGATTTATTTTAAACACAAACAGACATTACCTCTTCATCAATAAAGTTGAGATCCATTTTATAACCTTGATCACATTCGGAAGCTCGGCCAACGAACTCAAGACTTCAACACCAAATAAGAAATCCAGCAAGATCTACCTGAAGAACATTTAGCATACAAACCTTTAGTTTGTGATAAAAAGAAAAAATCAAAAAATATCTATTTTTAAACTACCATTCAAATCGATGTTAAATGCAACGCCTCTGTCATCTTCATCCTCTTCTCTATATCTACAGTTTTAGAGAGAGAGAGCAGACAGAGATATTGAAATGCTGATGTGTCATGGGAACCTTCATTGAAACGACGATGTTGGAACAATGATACTGGAACGATAACATGTAAACATAATTAACAAACATTCATACGACCTTTGTAATCGGAGATTAGCGGCTGAATCATGAGAAAGATGCATTTGAGAGGGAGAGATACGATCACAGATGTGAGCGGGAGAGATTTAAATGTGGAGCCAGATTATTAACCCTTATTTATAGGATTAGAATATATGGTTTGAATTTTGAATTTTGAATGTGGAGCCAGAATTTGGAATCTCAACAGATGTTTATTGAGAACTGATGTTTGATTATAAAACTAGCGGTAAGACCCGTGTGCAAACACGGGTCGTTTCTTAGAAAACCATGCATAGCCCATATTGACAGAGAGTAAAAAAATAATTAGTGCAGACTTATAAAATAGATATACACTAATGGTCAATAGGTTTATTCAACAGCAATTCCATTATGTTGATAGCAAACTACTGTTGTCTATTAACTGTTAAAAACTTCAGTTGCTTTCCAACAGACTTTCCTAAAAATGTTATCCATTATCTCCAACAGAGCTTACCAGATGGATAGTTTAAAGTGAAACCACTGTTTTCAAAACCATCTGAGATACTATATTTTATTAAATTTAGATCGAAGACAATTCTTGCAATAAGAATGAGAAAAATACGGTACTTGTAATTTAAATTCAAATAAAGTTAAAACCAATTTTTTGCAAATAAAGTTGACCAATTCCATTGATGATTGCTTAAAGTGAAACCACTGTTTTCAAAAAGTCTGTTTGACCAAAGTCAAACCACTGTTGGCAAAACTATGATTCTTAGTGGTTCAAAATCTGTTTGACTTTTGGTCAACATCTGTTTAACTCTTGGTCAACATCTGTTTGATTTTTGGTCAACAACTGTTTGACTTTTGGTAAACATATGTTAGACTTTTGGTCAACATCTCATTTAGAATTCAACAGAGAGTAAAAAAATAATTAGTGCAGACTTATAAAATTGATATGCACTAATGGTCAATAGTTTTATTCAACATCAATACCATTATGTTGATAGCAAACCACTGTTGTCTATTAACTGTTAAAAACTTCTGTTGCTTTCCAACAGACTTTACTAAGAACTGTCATCAATTATCTCCAAGAGAGCTTGCCAGATGATTAAATAGATAGTAACTATAAGATGTTAGTCAACCCATGTTAAAAAGGTCAGTCAACAAAAATTACAAAGGTTAGTAAACAGATATTAAGAGAATAATGTTATTAACAACATGTGTTCTCAGGATAAGCTTAATGCAGAGCAAGTATCAGATGCTTTCAAAAAGTTGTATTGCTTTCCAACAAACATTTCCTAACAACAGTTCCTCCATTATACCCAACAGACGTTGACAGATGTTTAGTATCATCATAGATTTTGTAAAACTTCCTTGTAAACCACATTAGTAGTGGTTGTACAGACTCGTTTCTCTTTATCACAAATCAAAATTTTCAATCCCTTCCTACTTTTTTGTAACACCTCGAAAATTCACGTCCTATAATGTGTTGACACGTGTCATAATGTTTGAACGTGAGAAAGAATATTCTAGAGGGACTAAAAGTTGACAAACATGAAAAGTATGTGAATATACGTGTTCTAAATGTCAACAGTGAATAAATATATTGTACATTTGCCCTACATGATGCTCATACCTTCAAACGAATAAATCACGGATCATACGAAGCTAAATAAGAAGGAAAGTGAGAGATTACAAACCACAGGGGTTAAATGTGTCAACATGTTTAAGTTATACCTCTGAGTGACCTTTTAGCAAACCCGAAGCCTTGTAACTGTTAATTATGCTCACTAGAATGCACGATATAAATTTCATAAAGTTTCGTTATCGCATGAGCAAGTTGTGATCAAATTCGTTTACAAGGGGTTAAAAGCGTTAACATTGAAAGTTAGGACTTTTCGAGTAATAACCGAGTGGCCAAGGACTTAACAAGAGGGGTATAAGTCTTGAGACCCTTAAGTGTCAATATAGAGGGTTCAAAGTGCAAATAGAAGCTTAGTTGACCTTTCGAAAGGCCAAGGGACAATATGCGGAAACTTGAAAATGGAAAATTCTGATTAACAGGTTGAGGCGGGCCGCGTAAAGGTTAACATAACCTTACGCGGGCCGCGTCAGGACACCAGATACAGAAAAGTTTGGCAGCAGCCTGCATTCGCGTTTAAACCGACTTTAAACGTTTTTCCTCATATTTCTTGACCCCTAAACACCCCCTATGCACTAGGGACACTTGTTAGAATGTTGTGGTCACTTATAGACTTAGATGTCAAAGATTTGTGGTGTTTAAAACACTATAAAAGGACCTTAGTAGCAACCATTGTTCCTCACACCTTCATTGGCACCTCTGATCATTCTTGGAGCTCCCAAGCAGGCTCAAGTCTTCACATTTCGTGCATAGGACCTTGGTAAGCTTGCTGAACCTTTTTAATTAAGTTTTAGCTTAGTATTAGCTTAAAAGTCAAGCCGTCGTAATTAACGATTGACTTTAAGATAAATCAGTATTGATTCAGTGTTTAGCCAAATCAAAGGTAGTTATAAGTTGGTAATTATGTGGACTTTAAACCCTTAAAAGGGCATCCACTGATTCCCATCCTAACTAGGTCATTTGTCGAGTCAAATATGATTAGAAAAAGTCAACAGAAATGTAATCTTTCGTTTAATGCATAATTAACGATGTAAAAGGCATGTAACCTATTTTATCATTCATATAACTTGATAATAAGCATAAGAACTTGTCTAAGCTTGTTGGATTCGACAACTTTCTGTTTTGAACCGATTCGGAACCGAAAGTCGCAAAGCTTTGACTTTTGCTTTGACTTCAGTTCTGACCCACTTTAGTATGATTTGGAAATGCCTTAGAGCTTCCTTAAGACCAGGCTACATGTTAGCATAACCCTCTGTGGTTGGTTCATTGATTGACCCATTCGTTTACGCGTTTCCGTTAATTACTCATATATTGACCATTATGCCCTTATTACCATAAAACGTGATTTTGAAAATGTAAAAGTGTAGAAACCTTAGTTACTGATATATAAACTTGTATGCAAAGTTTGACATCAGTTTGAGGTGTAGATTGAGAGTTATGCTCATTAGCGTAAATTGAAGGCTTTATGTTAATTAAACGGCGTAATTAGCATATAGCCTAGTTAAGCCTACTTTTTGATATCAAACTTATTACCCACTGATGTAATATATTATTTTGGGATTTTTGAAGATTTTTAAGTAATTTTAGGATGAGCATAACTTAGAGTCGTAGGCTTAATCCGGTAATTGTCGGTTTTGCCCTTACGGGCTATAAAATGAGTTTTACATATCTAATCGACTCCAAACCTTTTGCTACTAACTACACATGATAAATAAATTATTTTAAGCCTTCTGGAATAATAAAAATATCAGCTTTATGTATATAACCCGGAAATGGCTCCTAATCGCCTTTCTAAGCGTTTTTAACGCATAGTATGCACTAGAACTATTTTAGACATACAAGGGTTGATACCTACTGATATTTTAGGTAAATTATAATGTTTTAACAGTAAGTAAAAGTTTTTTAACACAGACTTCAGTTTTGAGCTTTACGGCTTATGTGAAATTACCAAAGTGCCCCTTCGGTGCATAGTTTGGTTATAATTGATAAATTTCACATATATACTTTATCCTACTGTTATAACTTATCAAAATAAGTATTTTTGCTGATTATACCAGACCTGTAACTCAGGTAAATACTTAAACTCTTTTATAACCTCTTAAATGACCAAACTACCCCTACGAGGCCTAGTTTGTGTTTAAATACGTTTTGGGCATAATGAAAGACATCTTACTGATGTCACAACATATTTGAGGCATAATTAACTTAGGAAACCTGTATATGACTCTCATGATTACCCGTCATGCGTTATTCGCGTTCGGTTCGGTTTATGTAACTAGTTTGCATAAATTAGCCGAAACGGGTCAAACGTTATCGTTTTTATCTCAAAATCCAGAATGTGTTTAGTTTACCCATATTATACAAGTCTCCAAACTTGTCGGGTCTAAATCACATCCTATTCCGGTCTTCGCTTAATCATGCGTTTTGAACCGTAAACCTTTCCTTAAAACTAACCGGTCTAAGTTACGACTTAAATAAGACCCGTTAGGAATTTAATAGGTTAATAAAACCTTCGTTCCAGATTGAGAGCCCCAGTAGAAGTACTTGTGCTTGCTGATTAGAATATACGGCTGAGTATAAATTGCATTGCTAGCTCAGGTAAATACTTTTAACTTATTTTCCCTTATACAGGCTTGGGATACGGTATTATAAAAAATACCGCTTGGTCGGGTGTAGAAAACTTTTAATCGGAGATGATTAAATTGCATAATCCCGTTTTAATATGTATTGATTGATAACAAATAACATTGGGGGTTAATGACCGTGTCCTGGATATCCTTGGCTCATTTAAAAACTGAATGGCCATAACTTAAGCACAAGGTGTAGGCATAACACCTCCTGTTGCGTATGTAAAAGATATACTCACTCGTAAGGATGCCTTCTTGTGAGTTATATTTATGGTGTGTCGATTAATCTTGACCGGCTTGTATTGTATAATCACCGGCCCTAAATGTTGGACAACCATGTAAATCGGATACAAGATCTTTATTAATAAAATTGTCCCAAGTATAAAAGATTAATTTTGCCTCGTGCATCTTGATCAAATTATAAAAGATATTTTGTGCCACGTGCATTCAAATCAATTTTCTTAAACTCTTTTCAAAATGAGTCAGTTAATTGTATTTACCAGTGTACACTGACGTATTTTCCAAAAGGTTAAGTGACAGGTACTATGCGTAATTAGTTGGGAGCTCAGGGCGTCATTAGGGAATCTTGCAAGTTCTAGATGCCTAAAGTCTGTTGAACAGTTTTCTTTTATTGATCCGCCTGTGGATCCTTTACCTTCCGTTGTAATACTTTGACATTACTTATATTCGGAATGTAATATATTTATCTTTTGCTTCCGCTGTGCATTTATATATTGTGTTGTTTGACTATGATGATCTCAACTACGTCACGATACTCCCCACCGGGCCCACCGGTGACACACCGGTGACACGTGGAAACTGGGGTGTGACAGGTTGGTATCAGAGCCAACATTGAGTGAATTAAACACTAGCCTTTTGTGTTTAATCTCAATGACACATTAGCACATTCCTTGACCTTCTGAGTCTAGACTTAACATAGGATTACTCTCAATCCAAATATGTAAATTTTTCTTCAAATTTTTTTATATATTGGATATGTCGCCAAGCGAAGAAGCTGTATTAGAAATTCTCCACATCCGGAGCCTTGAAATGCTGAGCTTCGTACCGCGGCTAGAATGAAACGAGCATCCAGGGAGGGAACATTCGAAAGTAAAGTGATGAAGAAAACCCCTTTTTGCTAAAGATCGTTTTCTTAAGTAGTCCTTATAAGGACATATTTATCTTTCTATCCTTTCTAGGACAACATTATTCCTTTCAAGTCCCGCTTAGGGCAACTCTGTACTTTTAGTTTTTATATAAGTGGAATGATTAAGATTAAATTGTCATTCTAAACTTGAAATATTAAATAAATGGAAAATAACATTCCTTTTATAAGATCTACCATTATAATAAAATGGCAAAATCTAAAAAGGACAAGACCTAGCCACGTGTCATTTTTGACATGGCAAGATGGTAAGACCTATTCAAAAGATTCAAATCCTTGTTAACACCTAAGAACGTGTTAGCACTCTTGACAAATGTGATTCGAGAAAATCACAACAGTCATCCTTATATTGGATTCTTCCAATTTTCTTATCTAGCCTAGTGATTTAGAAATCATGGCTTGTGTTATCCTATAAGATGATCACATTATAAACATCCGATAGTGATGAAGTGCCTACGGGCTAAACTTGTTGTCCGATAAGACAACGACAGTGGTGGTCTTTGACCTCCTGTCTAAAAATGTTGGACCAGGTCCAAGCATAATAGTCGGTAGGATCCATACGATCTCGACTAATAGCATCTGAGAAGATGATCATATTATAACCATCCCTCAGAAGGGAAATGCCCACGGGCTATATCTATTGTCCTAAAAGACAAAAGACAGTTGAAGTCTACAACTCCCTGTCAAGAGAAGGTAATGAACTTGATTCAAACCTTAATGCCTCGATTCTCTGAAATCATGGCTTATAAAATTTAGAACTGTCCTTGTGACTAGGCCTTTTGCGCCACTTCAATATCCTTAATGTTTTATAACTAGGATAAATTATCATGGAAAATACTAATTAAATATAACTAACAAGTTAACCAATATGGTTTATATTACCATGGTTGATGAATCGTCAAAGATGATGATTCCATAAAAACCTCTGAATAAATCATTGTTAATATTTATGTAGTAATCAAGCTACATGGCTGGATTAGATGAAGTTAACAGCCACATGAAGGAGAACAATGATACTACCAGAATTAATGTAACTGGAGCAGAACTGCAGGCAATAATAGATTATGCTGTTACTCGAGCTCTTGATCGACAGTATGACGAATCAAATGATACCCACTCTAAGACTCTATCTGTGGCTCGTAGTAAGCCCCCTCCTAAAATACATGAGTCAAGGGAGGACGATGTTCATGACTTGTCAAATCAAAGGAGTATTCCGTCTAGACAGGTTGTGTTCCATCAAGAGGCACCAGTTAAGACCTGTTCATATAAATATTTTGCCTCCTGCAAGCCTAGAGACTTTACAGGAGAAAAAGGGGCCATCGATTGCATGACATGGCTCGATGAGATGGACGCTGTTGTTGACATCAGCGGTTGTGCGGAGCAAGATGTTGTGAAATTTGTTTCACAATCATTCAAAGGAGAAGCGTTGGCATGGTGGAGATCATTGCTCCAAGCCACGGGAAAAGTTCTACTCTACAACTTATCTTGGGAACAATTTGTTGCATTAGTCAAGGAAAACTATTGCCCCCAGCATGAGGTAGAAAAGATAGAATCAGACTTCTTGACTCTGATCATGGAGGATTTGGATTGTCAGGCGTATGTGACAAGTTTCAACACTATATCCCGCCTAGTTCCTTATTTAGTCACCCCTGAACCTAAACGCAGAGCGCGTTTCATTGGAGGCCTAGCACCAGAAATAAAAGGAAGTGTTAAAGCATCTAGGCCAACCACATATAGGTTCGCGGTGGACTTATCCTTATCTCTCACCTTAGATGCAATCAGAATTAAGTCTGTTAAGGCTTCTGGCGAGGGAAGAAAAGAAAGAGAGGAGGAAAACTCTCATCGATATAACAAGAAGAAGAAGGGAAACTCTGAGCGCGGGAAGGATTCCGAGTTTAGGAAGAACTCGAGTCAGTCTGATAACAGACCCAAATGCAGTAACTGCAAAAAGCAACATTTTGGAAAATGTACAATCGACCCACGTGCTAAATTGTGTGGAATTTGCAAGACCAAGGGTCACAAAACCTTAGATTGCAAGGGGTTAAAGAAAGCCACATGTTACAATTGTAACGAGGAAGGGTACATCAAAACCAACTGCCCAAAGCTTATAAAGAAGCCGGGAGAGGCCAGGAAAATAAACGCATGAGTCTTCCGGATGAACGCCAGGAAATGGTGCAGAAGGATAACTATATAGCAGGTACCTTTCCTTATCAAGCAGTTTATGCAGAAATTTACTTGATACTGGCACATATGATTCAATATTGAACAATAACTATAGAGAACTGTTGTCTCCGCCTGATTAGGACTTCGGTCATTTAATACGAGGTAGAAATTGGCCGATGATACTTTAGAAAATGCTCCAACAAACCTTAGATGGATATTTTATATCTAATAGGAATCACTCTTTTCTGATATTCCTATGGCAAGCTTTCAAGCTACCTAAATTCTTTAATATAATAAAGACAGATGTGACGTTTTAATCCTCTGTCAGAAAAGTGATGGACTAGGTCCAAATCTTTAATGCCATTTATGGTCTTTTACGACCTAGGCTAAGTAATATTAATATATTTTAAATAATGTTCATTAAGAATGTTAGTGCTATAATAGCCTGTATAGGTTACTGACACCATGGTTAGTATATATTAAGGCCATCAGAATGAAAAATAGCAGTTGTTGGATTTCAACTAAGAAATTGTTTTATTGGTGTTAGGAACCAATAGAAAGTATGGCAAACTCGGATAAGACAACAGTCGATCGCGCCATTGATGGCACGACGCATGCTAATGATGCTGAAATTGTGAACCTTAGAATTTCCAAAGATGTCCTACAAACTATAATAGACGCAGGTGTTGGAAAAGCTGTGAAGAAGGCTGTGAAAAAGTTCAAGGAGCCCCATGCTGCTAGGTCCAAATTTTATCTAGGACCACACTTCCTTACTCTTAAGGAGGATCCCGTTCATGCCTCTGATGCAAAGGATGAACTAAAAAGGAAAAGGGAGGTAGATAATTCCCAGAGTTCTAAGAAAAAGAATAAACAAAAGTCCAATCAGAAACCTGTATGCAAGATTTGCAAGAAGCGCCACTACGGGAAATGCAGATTTGAGCCTCGACCTCTACATTGTGGGATCTGCAAGTCTAAGGGACATAAAACGTTGGACTGCAAAGACATGAAGAATGCAGTCTGTTTCGGCTGTAATGAGAAAGGCCACATCAAGACTACGTGCCCTAAATCTGTCAAAGGAAATGCGGCGGAGGAAGTAAAGCCTAAAATTGAAAGCGCCTAAAATGCCTGAGCTAGTCCATAAATAATGGCATCAGGTACATTCCTTGGCATTTTATCAGTAATTTAAATGCTAAGAGTTTTTATTTTGGTTCGGATACCAGTAAATCCTTCATAAACTATAAGTATAACAAGTTTTTAAAACTTTTCATAAGAACCCTATATATATTAAGAGTAAGGAAAAACTTACAGGTAGAAAATTCACCAGAACTATTCTTCTGTTCCTGTCAGAAATCTTCAGTCATAAAATTCCAATGTACTCTCTCTCCAGATAAATGCATTCAAATGAAATTGATATCTCTTTGATCTCTAAACGATTGCGAATACCAAATAGCACGATAAAAGCGCCATATGAGGATTGGTATATCTTAATATGTTCCATAGATTGCTTCCATGCCTGATCAGTATGGAGGTTTAATGCATGGGACCACAAAGATATTCCAATGGTTATAGAGTACTAAAGTCAGCTAATGGTATTCAAAGAAGATATCCATAATAGAATTGTCCAAATAAATATTCCCGATTAAGGAATCCGTGGACTTATAACATAAATATGTCACTTATTTGACACAAGCAATGATGGATGAACTGGAGCTTGAGATATGGAAAATCTCTGTAACCTCCTTGTATCCTGATTGTCTTCTCCTAAGACTACCATGTTTACCCCTGAGAAGCAGGTAGAGTTAAGGTTTATATCCCATTTAGGGCTGCATTATTATGAAATCTCCAAGACAGCTAGTACCATTATTGGTAGAATCGAAAACCTCGGCTAAGTAAGTTTTAAGATATGGATTCATATAGCCTAACCTAATTCGGTGTAGTTAGTTATGAAAGACGGTTCATTTCGCTTATGCATTGATTACCGCAACCCTAATTAGGCAACAATTAAGAATTTGACATCGGCTGCCCAGGAAGGATGTACCAAATTTATTAAATTATCAGGCTAGTTAAGCTCTGAATATATAGAATCACTCAAAGGAAATCGAATGTATCAAGATCAAGTAGCTTAGAAGCTAAAACCTATATAAGGAACTTAGTGGAGCCCGCAATACATTACACACTAGTAACTAAAGGATGTGTTTCGCCAATAAGTCAAAGAAGCACTATCACATAATGATGTGCAGATTTATTATATAATGAGCGACATATGTCGAATAAGGATCGACAGGACTAGAAGCTCCAAAAAGATACATGTACCTATTATAAAGGTCAATTGGAGTGCCTAAGAGGCTCAAAAGTACTGAGGATGATTAAGCCCAATACGAGGCAGAAAATACTTCCTTTACTTTAACAAATCTCGAGGTCGAGATTTCTTTTAAGGGGGTGAGGATGTAACACCTTGAAAATTCACGTCCTATAATGTGTTGACACGTGTCATAATGTTTGAACGTGAGAAAGAATATTCTAGAGGGACTAAAAGTTGACAAACATGAAAAGTATGTGAATATACGTGTTCTAAATGTCAAAAGTGAATAAATATATTGTACATTTGCCCTACATGATGCTCATACCTTCAAACGAATAAATCACGGATCATACGAAGCTAAATAAGAAGGAAAGTGGGAGATTACAAACCACAGGGGTTAAATGTGTCAACATGTTTAAGTTATACCTCTGAGTGACCTTTTAGCAAACCCGAAGCCTTGTAACGTTTAATTATGCTCACTAGAATACACGATATAAATTTCATAAAGTTTCGTTATCGCATGAGCAAGTTGTGATCAAATTCGTTTACAAGGGGTTAAAAGCGTTAACATTGAAAGTTAGGACTTTTCGGGAAATAACCGAGTGGCCAAGGACTTAACAAGAAGGGTATAAGTCTTGAGACCCTTAAGTGTCAATATAGAGGGTTCAAAGTGCAAATAGAAGCTTAGTTGACCTTTCGAAAGGCCAAGGGACAATATGCGGAAACTTGAAAATGGAAAATTCTGATTAACAGGTTGAGGCGGGCCGCGTAAAGGTTAACATAACCTTACGCGGGCCGCGTCAGGACACCAGATACAGAAAAGTTTGGCAGCAGCCTGCATTCGCGTTTAAACCGACTTTAATCATTTTTCCTCATATTTCTTGACCCCTAAACACCCCCTATGCACTAGGGACACTTGTTAGAATGTTGTGGTCACTTATAGACTTAGATGTCAAAGATTTGTGGTGTTTAAAACACTATAAAAGGACCTTAGTAGCAACCATTATTCCTCACACCTTCATTGGCACCTCTGATCATTCTTGGAGCTCCCAAGCAGGCTCAAGTCTTCACATTTCGTGCATAGGACCTTGGTAAGCTTGCTGAACCTTTTTAATTAAGTTTTAGCTTAGTATTAGCTTAAAAGTCAAGCCGTCGTAATTAACGGTTGACTTTAAGATAAATCACTATTGATTCAGTGTTTAGCCAAATCAAAGGTAGTTATAAGTTGGTAATTATGTGGGCTTTAACCCTTAAAAGGGCATCCACTGATTCCCATCCTAACTAGGTCATTTGTCGAGTCAAAGATGATTAGAAAAAGTCAACAGAAATGTAATCTTTCGTTTAACGCATAATTAACGATGTAAAAGGCGTGTAACCTATTTTATCATTCATATAACATGATAATAAGCATAAGAACTTGTCTAAGCTTGTTTGATTCGACAACTTTCTGTTTTGAACCGATTCGGAACCGAAAGTCGCAAAGCTTTGACTTTTGCTTTGACTTCAGTTCTGACCCACTTTAGTATGATTTGGAAATGCCTTAGAGCTTCCTTAAGACCAGGCTACATGTTAGCATAACCCTCTGTGGTTGGTTCATTGATTGACCCATTCGTTTACGCGTTTCCGTTAATTACTCATATATTGACCATTATGCCCTTATTACCATAAAACATGATTTTGAAAATGTAAAAGTGTAGAAACCTTAGTTACTGATATATAAACTTGTATGCAAAGTTTGACATCAGTTTGAGGTGTAGATTGAGAGTTATGCTCATTAGCGTAAATTGAAGGCTTTATGTTAATTAAACGGCGTAATTAGCATATAGCCTAGTTAAGCCTACTTTTTGATATCAAACTTATTACCCACTGATGTAATATATTATTTTTGGATTTTTGAAGATTTTTAAGTAATTTTAGGATGAGCATAACTTAGAGTCGTAGGCTTAATCCGGTAATTGTCGGTTTTGCCCTTACGGGCTATAAAATGAGTTTTACATATCTAATCGACTCCAAACCTTTTGCTACTGACTACACATGATAAATAAATTATTTTAATCCTTCTGGAATAATAAAAATATCAGCTTTATGTATATAACCCGGAAATGGCTCCTAATCGCCTTTCTAAGCGTTTTTAACGCATAGTATGCACTAGAACTATTTTAGACATACAAGGGTTGATACCTACTGATATTTTAGGTAAATTATAATGTTTTAACAGTAAGTAAAAGTTGTTTAACACAGACTTCAGTTTTGAGCTTTACGGCTTATGTGAAATTACCAAAGTGCCCCTTCGGTGCATAGTTTGGTTATAATTGATAAATTTCACATATATACTTTATCCTACTGTTATAACTTATCAAAATAAGTATTTTTGCTGATTATACCAGACCTGTAACTCAGGTAAATACTTAAACTCTTTTATAACCTCTTAAATGACCAAACTACCCCTACGAGGCCTAGTTTGTGTTTAAATACGTTTTGGGCATAATGAAAGACATCTTACTGATGTCACAACATATTTGAGGCATAATTAACTTAGGAAACCTATATATGACTCTCATGATTACCCGTCATGCGTTATTCGCGTTCGGTTCGGTTTATGTAACTAGTTTGCATAAATTAGCCGAAACGGGTCAAACGTTATCGTTTTTATCTCAAAATCCAGAATGTGTTTAGTTTACCCATATTACACAAGTCTCCAAATTTGTCGGGTCTAAATCACATCCTATTCCGGTCTTCGCTTAATCATGCGTTTTGAACCGTAAACCTTTCCTTAAAACTAACCGGTCTAAGTTACGACTTAAATAAGACTCGTTAGGAATTTAATAGGTTAATAAAAGCTTAGTTCCAGATTGAGAGCCCCAGTAGAAGTACTTGTGCTTGCTGATTAGAATATACGGCTGAGTATAAATTGCATTGCTAGCTCAGGTAAATACTTTTAACTTATTTTCCCTTATACGGGCTTGGGATACGGTATTATAAAAAATACCGCTTGGTCGGGTGTAGAAACCTTTTAATCGGAGATGATTAAATTGCATAATCCCGTTTTAATCTGTATTGATTGATAACAAATAACATTGGGGGTTAATGACCGTGTCCTGGATATCCTTGGCTCATTTAAAAACTGAATGGCCATAACTTAAGCACAAGGTGTAGGCATAACACCTCCTGTTGTGTATGTTAAAGATATACTCACTCGTAAGGATAACTTCTTGTGAGTTATATTTATGGTGTGTCGATTAATCTTGACCGGCTTGTATTGTATAATCACCGGCCCTAAATGTTGGACAACCATGTAAATCGGATACAAGATCTTTATTAATAAAATTGTCCCAAGTATAAAAGATTAATTTTGCCTCGTGCATCTTGATCAAATTATAAAAGATATTTTGTGCCATGTGCATTCAAATCAATTTTCTTAAACTCTTTTCAAAATGAGTCAGTTAATTGTATTTATCAGTGTAAACTGACGTATTTTCCAAAAGGTTAAGTGACAGGTACTATGCATAATTGGCTGGGAGCTCAGGGCGTCATTAGGGAATTTTGCAAGTTCTAGATGCCTAAAGTCTGTTGAACAGTTTTCTTTTATTGATCCGCCTGTGGATCCTTTACCTTCCGTTGTAATACTTTGACATTACTTATATTCGGAATGTAATATATTTATCTTTTTCTTCCGCTGTGCATTTATATATTGTGTTGTTTGACTATGATGATCTCAACTACGTCACGATACTCCCCACCGGTGACACGTGGAAACTGGGGTGTGACATTTTTACTCTAGATACAACAACATAGAGCTGGCCATGACTAAACACTAGATGTGGAAGATATAAACCAACACGCTCCAATGATTGTCCTTGACTTTTATTTATTGTCATAGCAAAACACAGTGAAAGTGGGAATTGTCTTCGAGAAATCTTCACTGGTATTCTTTTATCTGAAGGTGTCATCTTCAGTCTTGAAATCAAAGTATGATGACCTATATTAGTCCCTGTGATAATTTTTGCTTCAATCACAACTTTTCCGAGCTTCGTGATTTGTAAACGTGTACCATTACACAATCCATTTGCCTGATCAATGTTTCTGAGTAACATCAACGGAGCACCAACTTTCAGTACTAATTGATGATTAGGTAAACCAGATAAACGAAGACTATTTAACACATCAGGAGGAAACAACGCCATATTAAGCTCTGATTCTTCCTTCGATTGGCATAAACTATCTGAACTAAAATAAACCTTTTCTTCACCGGGCAGACTCTCTAACAACTCTTTATTTATTGAATCCACTACTTCATTAGTTGGAGCAAGAATCGCTCTATGTTGGAAATACGTTAAATCCCACAAAAACTTATTCATGTCCGGATATATATATATGAAATGAGAGAAGAAATAGGATTGAGTTGGTCATGAATAAGTAAATCATCTGGTATTTCAATATCAATCTCACCATCATTTTCTTCACCAAGCAGACCATCACCAAGCTTTAAAATCCATTCTCCAAATTCCTTTATTTCTTTCAAATCTACTTCCTGACAACCAACTCTTAATCTCATATTCTCAGTTAGCTTTAGTACTTTACAGTGCCGCCATATATAAGAAGAATTCAAAGAAGCATTGACTATCATTGTTCTGGTACCTTTAGGGATGACCGGAAGAATTTGTCTAAAATCACCACCGAATAGAATGACCTTTCCCCCAAACGGCTTCGATTGCATGTTCGGTTGACTGGAATGTGATATGTCTCTCATTGTTCTATCAAGAGCCTTGAAACAATGCTTGTGAGTCATAGGTGCTTCATCCCAAATAATCAATGTTGCTCTTTTAATTAAATCACCTAACTCAGTATTAGGCTCTATCGAACATATTGAATTCTCATTAATGTTGATTGGAATTACAAACCTTGAATGAGCAGTTCTACCACCATCGAGCAAAAGTGAAGCAATTCCACTGGATGCAACATTCAATACAACTTCACCTTTTGATTGTAATGCAGCTGAGAATGTCTTCCAAAGAAACGTCTTTCCGGTTCCACCATAACCATATACAAAAAACACACCTCCATTACCTTTTTCAATCGCTTCCATAACAATTTTATATATCCTTTCCTGTTCGGCAGTTAAACACTTTACATAACGATCATGTTCCCTTTGAAGAGCTAGTCTGTCATACGATAATTCTTTCATTATCAATCGATTGTTCGACGATGAAACATAATTGTCCGGAACACTTGGCATATCATCAAAATTTCTCACTGTACTTCCATTGGTAAGTAGCAACTTTTCAATTTCAGATAGAGAGATATTTTCAAGTTCTTCCTGTTGAAGATCCAAATCTAAAACAAATGTTGAAAAAAGTATTAGTTTTTTCCCAATAACAGAGCTATTGCATAATTTTAATGTAATTGGATATAACTTTAATAAAATAATAACATTACCTGCAATACCAATTATCTTTCGTTGCTGATACAGAATGTCTTCACATAACAGGGACTTTGTTTCTAACCAAAAAACACCAGGACGAGATATCGAATTTGACAGCAACAACATTACAAAAAAGGTCCTCAAGAAATCTTCGGTTGACCATGTGCTAGCTTCTTTGACAGCATTAACATATTCTTTATCATCATCCAACAGCCCCCGTGCAAAACATGCATCTTTAAATGTTTGAAAAACTTGCCCATCAACTGTTTTTATATCTTCAAAACAGGTTGGTCCCTTAATATGATTCAGTAAAATCCTTAGGTAATAACAATCACCAAGTGATGGTGGGACATAATGTACCCTCCCAATTGATCCATACGGATGCTTTCTTCGATTCCATTTACGATTTTTAGCATTCCATACATAATATCCCAGAAACTGAACATACCTCAATGTCCTGGCAAATTCATCGACTTTATTACAATTCATCCACTCTGTAAACATTGTCATTTTCACAGTTGGATCAGTAACAATATCACACAAATTATCATGATCGTTATACACAATACTCCGACCATCTTCACAATGAAAAGGTAATACTTCAACAGCTGGATATCTATAATGTATATCATACATGAATATTCTCCAATCAGCTTCACAAGCAGAGATATATCTACAATCAAGGTATGCTTTTATCTCATATACAGCTACATTCTGTTCCGTATTATTTTTGGTGCTATTGGCTTGAAAAACAGAAGCAGTGACTCTATCAGGCCCCTTATTAATATATTTAAACAAATATTTGATAGAACCTGACTGGTTGCACCATTCAACGTTAACGTGGCACTGATACTTTCTGAGCAGGAGAGCATTGTAAGGAACTACAAATCTATTATCAAGTGTCACACCATTCTTTACTACCGTATTACTTGTTTGACGGCGACGATAGACAGGATATCCTTCAGAATCAACACAAGTCTCATCTACATATTTTTTGGGAAACTTTTTAGAACATTTTTGCTTAACCATACATGGACAAAGTGGGTTGTCTGTACCACATGGTCCATGAATCATAAATTGCTTGACAAGCTCATATAATTCAGGATCTCTTTCTTTATCTGGTATCTCAACAGTAATAACACGATCAATATCAGATGCATTTGGAAATTTGCTTTCAGCACCCAAGAACAAACATATGTGAGCATGTGGGAGTCCACGCTTCTGAAATTCCACTGTATACATAACTGAAATTTTTGAATAGTGGGTTGTTAGATAAATATAATTAGATGTTCAAAGTAAAAAATATAACTAAAGGGTACCTGCTTGTATATCACCAAAGAATTTATGTTTCTTGAAATCTTTTATAAGATGATCCAATTTACACTTGAATATTCTAGAGATAATATCCGGTCTGTCTTTAGCATTAAGAGCTTTATCGTGCAAACACCTGTAAATCCCAGGCCAGTTTGGATTACAAGTCACTGTTATGAATAAATCGGGATATCCAACAGACTTGCAAATTGTCATAGCATCCAATTACTTTTGCATCATATATCTAGAACCACCAGTAAATGATGAAGGTAAAAGTATAGGTTTACCACAACTTGAGGCATTATTCTCTCCACTTTCAACAGTAGCATTCAAGTTCTTAAGATTTTGTACTCTAAGTTTAGGTTGTTGTGTCCTTATATAATTCAACCTGGCAGATTCTATCATCGTGTATCCATCAACCAAAAACTGTTGAAATAGTTTTTTCGCATTAACTAACAATGAAAACTGATTCTGTCTATCTTGAATTTTGTAACAAAAGAATTCTATAATTGTAAGATTGGTTCTAAGTACCTCATCATCAATCGCAATCCCTCTATGTTTAATACCAACTCTATAACCATCTTTCGCATATGGGAAAATAAGTGGATATTGCAAAGCAAGGTAAGAGGGATGAAGCTCATTAATTCTTTGAAGACCACCAGACTTCTTTCTAACAACAATGTCCCGTTTATCAAATGCTCCATCAAAATCACCATGTATTAACGCAGCAATTTCTGATGATGTTGGCAAATTGTGAACTCTTCCATTCTTATATCTTGTTCCAATAAGCTTCAAGCTTACATCTTGAAACTCATTTTTATGAAAACAATCTCTTACCATTCTGAAGGATTGGACAAGAGGATTGCAAGAATCCAACATATCTTTAAGACCCTCTATGGTTGTACTATCAAGCTGGTTGTTTCTTGTAGTTTTGCATTCTATCTGAGAACTGCCATAAATATAAAATGTTAAAATTTACATTCATTTCAAATGATAATGAATGTAAATATACTGAAAAGCAAAATATATATTCTTAAATGCCACAATTATCATAAAGAAATTACCTTACTGTTTTTTGACGATTTACAACTTCGTTTTGTGAATCATATATGTAAAGCTGGGAGAATTTAGGTTCTTCCCCATCGTCCGGAAGTAGACTACCATTCGATGATAATTCTGACCTTGTAGTCTAAATACATAAGGACCTTTACCTCTCTGATAACTTTTGTCAACCTTCCCACCAAGAGATGTGAAGGAAAACATCATGTTATATGCTCGAATATTATCCATGAAATTGCGAGACTGTGAGGTACGAATTTTATATAAATGACGTAGTAATGGAGGAGGTGTAGGCGGTCGTGGTAGCTCAACATCTCCATTTGAAAAACAAAGAGAATAGGATGTTTTGTTACGTTTTTTATTTCCCCGAAGCATTTCATCTTCCCATAACATTGCATCACATTTAGAACACACAAAGATGGCATCTCCATGATCAATATAATCTACAGACTTAGTAAATTTATAAGTCAACATAAGTTTTCTACATATTGAAAAGTTAACAGGAATTTACATTCGTATCTTATACCTTTAGAAATTCCATGAATCTTCTTAACCACAAAATATGGTAACATCTCATCACTCATTTGTAATTCAATTTTAGATATTCCACCTATATTGAAGCTTGTAAAATAAGATATATATAACAATTCATAAAACTTAAGATTAAACAAATCTTTTGTTTCATAAAATTTAAAAATACAATTTGTAATATCTGATAACGGAGTCCTCTCAACAAAATTGGATATTTGCTTAGTACTTCCAAAAGGAGTGTGATGGACATTCCTTCTTTCGACATTGTTGGTTGAACCTTATAAAATAGAACATATGTAAGGATTCCAAAAACATAACATATACATACATATTTCTTTTAAATTTTGTTTGCAAAACTATAATACATACCACTTGAAGTATTTGAAAATGGAATCCTTTCAACAGAATCAGATGTTGATGCAGGATGACAACCTCTGTTGTTTCTCTTTTGTTGAAGAACATACTTCTTTTTTTCTCTTTCTTCAGCACACATTTGACGTTGAATTGCTTGAAGGTCAACTTCATACTTACTTGAAATTGTGTTATATGTATCCATATTTTAAAATACTTGAATGGAAAAGATTGTTGACAACTCGAGAAAAGAACTTTGAAAGTATTGTGAAAATTATTTGAAATTACCAAAAAATATCTGCAGTAAGTATACCTTTTACTTGTGTAGATGAGTGAAACAAATTACTACTAATATTTGGAGTAGCATAAACAGGAAGATGATACACATTCCTTCTCTCAGCATTGGTGGTTGAAACTTGTAAAATAGAACATATGTAAGGATTCCAAAAACATAAAATATACATACATGTTTCTTTTAAATTTTGTTTGTAAAACTATAACACATACCACTTGAAGTATTTGAAAATGGAATCATTTCAACAGAATCAGATGTTGATGCAGGATGACAACCTCTGTTGTTTCTCTTTTGTTGAAGAACATACTTCCTTTTTTCTCTTTCTTCACCACAGCTTTGACGTTGACTTGCTTGAAGGTCAACTTCATACTTACTTGAAATTGTGTTATCTGTATCCATAATTTAAAATACTTGAATGAAGAAGATAGTTGACCACTCAAGGAAAGAACTTTGAACATATTGTGAAATTTTTTTGAAATTACCAAAAAATATCTGCAGTAAGTATACCTTTTACTTTAGAAGACGAGTGAAACAAATTACTGCTAATATTTGGAGTAGCATAAGCAGGAAAATGATACACATTCTTTCTCTCAACATTGGTTGTTGAAACTTGTAAAATACGAAACATGTGTAAGGATTCCCAAAAGATAACATATAAATATATATTTCTTGTAAAAT
>JARYGA010037906.1:0-28808 GCA_030545235.1 Helianthus tuberosus
TGCACACACACAAGCATATACATACATATACACACAATGAAGGGTGCTTAGGCTCAAACTTACTTTGTCACCCACTACATCCTTTAGGCTGCAGTTCCTCCTTTTTTGGTAAAAAGGTTTTTCCCGCGAAAAGAATATTTCCTAAATCGGGTCATATATTCATACAGGCATAAATGAAAACTCTACTAAAGAAGATTACCATTGAGCCATCCATGAATCCCGTAGTCTTTGAATCAAACCGACCACATTGGCAGAGTTTGGTAAAACCAACTCGTCCATAGCAGAAGAAGAAGCCATATCAGTGAGTGACTGATATAAGTGATTCCGAGAGACACTTGAGCAGATTCATCATCGGTGCTATTACTTCATTTCTTTGCAACTGAAGCTATGATTCAGTAAAACAAAAAGAATAGTTATCAAGTGGGACAAAGAATGAGACTTCAATTCATACAAACCATAAGGGCACTGCACCATTTAGATGTTCCGGTTACAAATAAAAAAACTATAGCATCACAAAGAGCATACAGTTTCTAGCCAACAATATAGCATGTTCAGCCAATATAACACTTACATATAGAGTAAGATGTAGGGGATGCATGATAAATAATAAATAAAACACAAATTGTGGCTTACATCCTAACTTCTCCTCTACTTCAGTGTGTATTAGAAGATCTCTTGTTTCTAGCCAACGCATAAAAGCAAACAGAGAGACCACATGTTGTGCCTCAGTCTTCCTGTCACCATGATACCTATCAGTAAACAGAGTAAATATAATTGAAAAAAAAGAAAATACCAATACAAACCAATAAGTGAAATACATCTCGAAACTCTTTTAGTTACCTGTAGACTGTAATATTCTCCGAGTTAACTGAAAAAGCTCCTTCAGTACATCAATCTACGTCTTCGCCTTCTCTAGAACCTCTAATTACAACAAAAAATGAGAATAAGACTTAACATATTTCAAAATTCAGATCTCAATAACAAATTTACCAATAATATTCCCTGAGCTGACTGAAAAAGCTCCTTCAGTACATCATTCTACGTCTTCGCCTTCTCTAGAAACTCTAATTGCAACAAAAAAAATAAGAATAAGCGTTAACATATTTCAAAATTCACATCTGAATAACAAATTTCTTACATATCACCAATGTTCTTAATAAGCAATCCAAAATAACATAAAATTACTATATGTGTAATTCATATGCTTTCACATACTGATATAGTTGGAGAAGTTGCAATGTTTTGCTAAGCGGATGGATGATTAAAACTAAAAATGATTTATAAAAGGTAGCTTCACTGCCTTCACACAAAGTGTTTCTTACAAACAAACATTGTTTATTTTCAATACCATTGTTAAGCATTATGGATCGTTGAGCACATCAGCCCGGTCAAAGTCAAAGTCGACAAACCGGATAAGGACCAGTCAAATATTGACACAGCTATAAAACACGAAAAAACCATACTTTAATAGCATAAAACAACACCAAAAAACCTACTTTAATAGCACCACAAACCCTAATTGAATCTGTCATTCATTAATGTGAAACATATGTAGTTCCAATCAATAGTTTGAATGGAAAAATTACCTACCAATCCGTCGCTAATCCAATCATCTGCAACATCTTCAGTTTCTGAACAATATCATTTACACACCACTAACACCACCGCTAATCCAATCCGCTGAATCCACCTACGGTCACCGGAATCGCATTTAGATGTCACTGCATGTCACCAAAACATAAACCATTCTAAAGATTTGTGTCAAAAAGTTACCTTGTTCGCCCCAGTCCTCTTGTATCCGATGGCAGACACCGTCCGATGGCAAAAACCCACATTCTCAATTTTGACAGACTCAAAGGTAAATCTTGTTTTTCATGTAGCTTATCTACATTTGAATCAGAAGACATCAACAAATTACTTCCATTTAAGCACATATTCATAAACCCTAAGTCACAATTTAGCATATCTGGGGCTCAAACTGAAAAACATTGAATAGAAAGCAACACAATATGAATAAAAGCTCACCAGAGATTCTGTTGAAAAACCGTAAAAACTGTGCGAAGGTGGATATTTGGTCATGGGGTATCAGTCTGTTTGTTCTCAACTCCGGTTATATTTCAACCTCGAAGAAAACAATTGAAGAATAATCAAGGTGTCCTCTGCATAAATATGCAAGCCAATTGATGAGGGCGGTGAGGGGATGTGAATGGACTCTTCTTAAATTTTGACTGATCAATTGAGAATGGACGGTTTTGAGATTGCAAAGTGAAGGGGCTGATTTAATTCTCAGTTTCTACAATCTAATTTGCATTAATTCCTGTTTTCTAAAAGGGTAGAAAAGGAAGAAAAGTGTGAAAATATAGGAATTTGTTTTGGCTTTTGGTATGTCATCTTAAAAAATAGGATGGAAATTACCTTTATGTACATGGGAGATGCTTTATATAGTATATATAGATATAGATATATAAATTAGTGTTATTATAATTAATATGAGTTTTTCATAATTAATATTAGTGTTATTGATATTAATATTTTTTTGAATAGAAAAGGTTATGTATTATATAAAATGGAAACAAATTACACCAAGATAGCCGGTAAGCGAGCAACAAGCTGCGCCGCTACCCCCTTTTGAATAGCGAAACCTAACCTAGTAAAAACGAAACCCCGATCTCTAGGAGACGAAATGTTGCTGTGAACAACCCGTTGGACCCGTTCAAGAAATCGGATGGCTTCTGGGGCCAGCGAGCCAAAGGTATCAAAGGCAAAAGGGATAAAGGAATGTTGATTATCCTCGCAGGCTTTTGCGTGTTTGTCCATTTTCTTTGCTGCCGCCCTTGCAATCGCCTGACCAGGGACAAAACCTGTATCCCGAAAGCCTACAAGGGGGGAAACCCCGGTAAGATCAACACAAGCGTGTTTACCTGCATCCCACCCGAAAACTAAAACGTCCGCGGGGCGCAATGTGGATCTTCCTTCCCTCGGATCTGTCAAAAAGTTTACGGGGGCTTCTTTCTTCACCGAGATCCCCGCCCGTTTGAGGATGTCCCCCAAGACATCCCGCACCCAGTCGTGCCTATACTTAAAACCTGGCAGTTCTTTACAGTGCAGAGCATGCTCCCCAAATTGGTCTAAGCAAGCTTTCCGGCAAACCGGGCATTGCTCATCATCAGGGAACATAGGAATCATGAGCCGATATTTTAAGATAGCACGATATTCAACGGCTGACATCTTTTGGCCTAAGCCCTCAATGGGGATGACCGATAGAAAATCTTGGGCGTGGGGGCCCCGCAAGCATTCTAGGACGGCGTTATTATAATTAATATGAGTTTTTCATAATTAATATGAGTGTTATTGATATTAATATGAGTTTTTTTTATAATTAATATGAGTTTTTCATAATTAATATTAGTGTTATTGATATTAATATGAGTTTTTTATAATTAATATTAGTTTTATGGATATTAAAAAAAGAAAAAAAAAATTAACCTGTTTTAACCTGTTTTGAAATTAGGTGATCCGCTAGTCAGACTACGGTCAAAAAGTTTCGGGTGACGTTAGTGAGGTGTCAAAAATTGGAATAAACTCTATGGATGAAAAATGTTCCCTATTCGCAATTGGGTGTGAATTGTTGCAGGTTGTTGAAGAGAAATTAGAGTTTTGAAATTGGATTGATTTGGGGAAGAAGAGGACTTTTGTTATGATATATAATATTTTTTTTCTTTTATATGTATTTTTAAAGAATAAGGTGAAAAGACAATTTTACCCTCATGTGCATTGCACATGACCAGATTTGATAGAAAAATCTAACTGGGTTAGGGCTAAAGGACAAACGTGTATGATTTGAAAACATAAAGCACAAAACTCGTCAATTTTGAACATAAAGGACAACGCCTGAAAATGGGTATAAAGATAAAGGACAATACTTGAAATTCACTCTTTTTTTATGTGCCAACGAATCCTCAAAATTGGTTACTGGCAAAATTCACCACATCGGGATACACTTGCCTCCGAACCGGGGAAAACCCTCACCTAGGTCCGAAGCCTATTAACACTCGCCTGAAAGCACGACAGTGCGGTAAGGTGAAACTCGCTTAGTTCAATGATCGAACTAGCGATCGCTGCCTACTCACCTAGTCTCCCATCATCACCAGGTGTCGCAGAAATTAATGGGAAGGACAAGAATTAAACCTGGGTCACTTAGAACACCAAGTCTCACCCTTACCACTTCACCACCAACTCATTGGCAATTTGAAGTTGATGATGGTTTATGATTATTATATATAGAGTAAAGTGCACGAATGATCCCTGTGGTTTACCAAAATTTTGGATTTGGCCCATAGCTTTCCAAAAGTACACAAATTGTCCATGTGGTTTGTAATTTGTAATGCATTTAGTCTCAAACTTTTCCAAAAGTACATAGATGGTCACTGTGGTTTGCATTTGGTAACGTATTTAGTCTCTAACTTGGACATGCTAAAACCTTTAAATTTGTTGGTTGGAAAGCTTGGGAACGAATCCAAAATTTTGGTCGTATACTTTACTCTTATATTTATTTACATAACTGCATATTATAAAAATAAAAAATATAAATAAAAGGTTTAGCTCGGCGTGTTCTTTACATGAACGGCTTGAAATAAACCCCGAGTCGAATCATTAAACCTAATAATTCAAATCGTATATTGAATCCTAAAATTTATAAACTGTTGAACTCGATCCACTTTAGTTTAGTGAGTTATAATTGTTTATTAAGATCCATATGCCTTGAAATTGATGCTTTAGAACAAAATATTTGTTACATATAAACTGGTTGAACTCGATCCACTTTAGTTTAGTGAGTTATAATTATCTCTATATTAATTTACAAGTTTCTTCTCACTCTTAAATATACTATTCAATTTTGTACTACTTTTTATGTTTTATGTACTTTCCTTTAATGCACAAGCCTCTTGCCCTTTATTTCCCCTAAAAATTGCTTTTATATTTTGTGGGTTTTTTTTAACTCCTTTATATTTTGTTAGAAAAAAAAATTCTATGTTGATAAGTCTATTTTTATAAAAATCGCATCAACTCATGAAGACCTGTTTTGTTTTTATTTCTTTTATTTAGTTGTATATAAAAAAATTTTAAAAATCTGACACGTTTTGATATTCTTTTTGTTATATTACGACTATGGTGGTAGAAATAACGATTATTCTTACTTTCTTTGTTTATTTCTTTATACGTTTTACTTTTCGATCTAAATTTGGGGGTTACACTATGCAACGCGCGTGCATTGTTAAACGTTTTTACGTCTATTTTTTGTTCAGTTTAATAGTCCCGTCGTAACGCACGGGTCCTAAAAACTCGTTGTTTATTAAGATCCATATGCCTTGAAATGGATGCTTTAGAACAAAATATTTGTTACATAGTTTAGTGAGTATAGTAGTTTATTAAGATCCATATTTGTCAAGTTTTGGCAAGTAATGAAAAAAGCCGACGTGGTGCTGATGTGGAGGAGAGAGTAATTGGGCAAACATTCATTGCATCCTACGAAATCAGAAACAACAATCCATGTTAAGTTTTTATGGATAAAATATCAGGTTAAAGTACTGATAGTTCGGCTTATAAATTTAGAAAAGAAAATTGTAGAAGTCTACTTGCTCGAAGACGTGGGACTTAGGGAATTTGTATGGGAGTTAAAATCGATGTTTAAGTTCCCATCTAGATGCGTAATGTTTAGGGAAAGTTGGTCGATATTTGAAACTCGATGTTTAAGTTCCCATCTAGATGCACCGTGTCTAGGGATAGTTGGTCGATATTTGAAGAAGAGAGAAAAAAACTAAATAATATTTGAAAAGATCAAACTTTATCTCTCACTACAAATACATTTGTTCAAAATTTTAGTAAACTTTTGTTATAGAATTAGCTTGTATTATATTGTTGGATTATATCATAACATTTTGCAAAATCTATACTATCTATTAAGGGAGCTTAGATGATGACATAGAAATGCCTACGTGTCAACTTCTCAGCTATGCCACGTAGTCCTTGCTGATGTCATAACTACGATTTATATATATATATATATATATATATTGTTATGGGTCATTTTCTAAGCATACTTATCCTGACTATTATCCTGCTTCTAATTGTTTATTTGTGACCAGGATATTGGATGGGGATATTGCTAACATCCTGGGCGATATCCTAAGCTTGAGTGAATTAAACACGTGCAGGTTAATGGCTGCAAGTTACTAACGGTCATCAGGACTTCTTCTCCTCAAGACTCGGGCGTGTTTGTTGAAGGAGAGACGTTGAACCCGAAAGACCAGGTCTACAACGTTCGATTAAGGAATATTCGGTGGATCCCGGAAGTTTAGGATAGTTTGTTACATTATCTTTACTATAAATAGATGAGGGCGGATCAGTTTAAGGCACACAATCTTTCACTTACACTCTCGTACACTTTTACTCACTGCAAACACCACACTCAAATACTTGTATTCGAATTACATTGTAACACATAGTTGATCCGCACCACATCCTGCACTGTATCCTGATATTTGAAGCAATAGAAGAACAAGGCAGCTGCGATTGTCAGCTCCCGAGGTTTTATGCCGGCGATCTAGATTGATCAAGGGCTTTCCTCGTACATCTCGTGTCCACCTTTACATTTTCGCTCATTGTTTGATCATAGATACAGCTCATTATCCTGAGCCGTATCCTGATAACTGTTTTTGCAAACTAATAAACCAATACATTTTTTTCACATATTTCTAGCACACTACCTCACTTAACTAATTTGATCACTTAATTGCTTAGGTAATTTTTGACCAAAACAATTTGGCGCCCACCGTGGGGCAAGTGGTGCTACTTTTACTAAAAATCTTTGCAAAATCATTAATCGGTTTTCTATTTTCTTAACTTTTTGCCACATTGTTTACAATGGCCTCAAGATCAAACATGAGCTCTTCCACTATGTCTGCTACAACCTCTGCTACCACTAGTTCGGTGCTTCCACCACCTCCTCCAAGGATGCCGTTTTCTTCACAACCTCAAGATGTTATCCCTACTCGGAGTGTCCAGGGATCTGCTCCTGTTTTAGCCTCTAATGATGAACTTTTGACTTTATTTGGAAGTGTGCAGGAACAAATGAGGCAGCAACAGGAGACTAACCAAATGCTATTAAGAGAAATACAACTCTTAAAAGCTAGCTCGAGTAGACCCGCTGAAGAAATTGTCACTCCTATACAGCCCAGGGCTTTGAACTTCAGTTCCGCAGTTTACACTGAGGATAATAGGGGGAATATCGTCCCGAGCCATTCTCAGAATCATACCCCTGAGATACCCTCTTCGGTCAGAATATCGACTGTGAGAAGTTCAGGATATGCTTCAGGATATGGCCAAAATCCTCAGAACGGTAATGTGTCAAATAATAATATTCTTGCTACTAACAATAATGGCTCTTTGCAGGATGCAGGTATGACGTCAACATTTACCAGGGAACTCCAGAAATTGAAGGACATGATATCCAGTGTGCCTGGAGTGGTCCAACCAATTCCGGAAGTATCCCAAGACAGCCACAGGATATCTCGCTTTGCATATCCCATCTGTGATGCTGAAATCCCAAAAAGATTTCAGACTCCCAACATGAAGCTGTATGATGGGACTACGGATCCTGAAGAGCATATTGCTCAGTATAGGGAAAGAATGGAGATTAACCCCATCCCTCCGGAGCTCAAGGAAGCATGCTTGTGCAAGGGATTTGGTTCTACTCTAACAGGATCAGCCTTAAAATGGCTGTTAAACGTTCCTCCTCACTCAATTACTTCGTTTGCTCATTTGGTTAATTTATTTAATAGTCAATTTTCTTGTAGTCGGAGTTTTGAGAAACTAACCAGTGATCTTTACAGGATAACTCAAGGGCCTCAGGAATCCTTGAGGGATTATGTGAACAAATTCAGTCGAGAATCCTTGGATATCCCACATCTTGATGTTGCAACAGCTGTGCAAGCTTTTAAGATGGGGTTACAAAAGGATTTTCAGTTTTATCAGGATCTTGTAATGAATCCCTGCAGGAATCTCGACGAAGCTCGTAACAGGGCTTTGAGATATATCCGTCTGGAAGATGACAAGAAGATGCAGGAGAGGATGAACTCTACCTCAACCTATGAATCAACTAACAGGAAATCGGAGACCTCGTATAAGCCATATCGCTCCAGGCCATATGGCAGAAATGATAACAAGAAAGTGAATGCTGTTGAAGACGAGGATCCTGAAGAATATCCTGACTTATCTGAATACTGCTTTTCTGTTAATATACCTGAATTAATGTATGCTATGCAGGGCTTAGGAGACAAAGCTAGGTGGCCTCGGAAGAACCAGCAGAAAGCTGATTGGAAGGATAAGTCCAAATGGTGCGCCTTCCACGAAGACTTCGGACACATGACCGAGGATTGCATCGCTTTAAGGAAAGAAATAAGCTACCTGTTAAGCAAGGGGTATCTTAAGGACTTGCTGGGAAAAAAGAAGAATAAAGGGCAGGATCCCGAGAAGGATCCTGAACGAGCAGCATCACCCCCAGCAGATGCCAAGATAATTAACTTTATTTCAGGAGGATCTGACATTTGTGGGACTTCGTATTCGGCGGCCAAGAGACATGCAAAGGAAGCTAAGAGTGAGAGAGGGGACAGACCCGTCAGGATGACTACCCTCACAACTGATAAAGTGATCACTTTCGATAGTGATGACAGGGATACTGTTCAGGATCCTCACCATGATGCTTTAGTAATAACTTTATATGTGGCTAACCATTTTGTACGCAGGATACTGGTAGACAACGGTAGTTCTGTCAATATAATTCAGCTGGAAACGTTGAAGAGGATGAATGTATCTCCGATGGACATTACTTCGAAGTCCACTATGCTCGTTGGTTTCAGTGGAGAAGCTAGGAATACCGTAGGGGAGATAAAGTTACCAGTATATGTTGAAGGGGTCAACTCAATACAACGCTTCTGTGTGATGGACTCCTTATCCTGCTATAACATCATACTGGGAAGACCATGGATTCACGATATGAAGGCTGTGCCATCAACATACCACCAATGCATCAAGATCCCTACTCCTTGGGGGGTTGTCAAGGTGGAGAGTGATCAACAGGAAGCGAAAGAATGCTACTCATCCTCAATGAAATCCTCAACTAAGTCTAGTACAGCTTAGCAATTAAAGATGCGAGCCCAGGATATTGTGGAGGATTCGGAGCGGGATGTGAAGAAAATCATCCTGGATCAGGATAATCCTGATATCTCGGTGCTCGTAGGAACCAGTATCCCTCAGGATATTGAAGAACAGTTAACTAACTTTTTGAAATGCAGGATGTCAACGTTTGCATGGAAGCATGAAGATATGACAGGCATATCCAAAGACATTATCACTCACAAGCTTGGAATTGACAAATCATTCAAGCCTGTTCAACAAAAAAGAAGAAAATTTGCTCCTGAGCGGAATGCGATTATCCAAGAGGAAGTTGAAAGGTTGTTGAAGTCCAGGATGATCAGAGAAGTCAAGTTTCCAAGATGGCTAGCTAACGTAGTTGTGGTACAGAAGAAAAACGGGAAATGGAGAGTCTCTGTAGACTACACGGACTTGAACAAGGCTTGTCCTAAAGACCCATTTCCTCTCCCTCATATCGATGCAATGGTAGATGCTACTGCTGGACATGAGATGTTAACGTTCATGGACGCATCCTCAGGATTTTAGCAGATTCAAATGGAGCCTTCGGATCAGGAGGATACTGCTTTCATGACACCAACAGGTATATATAGCTATACTGCTATGCCTTTCGGTTTAAAAAATGCAGGTGCAACATACCAGAGATTGGTAAACATGATGTTCAAGGATAAGTTGGGGACACCATGGAGGTATATATCGACGATATGGTGGTGAAATCTAAAAAGGCTGAGGATCACCTCCAGGATATCAAGGGAGCATTTGATATCCTGGATCGATACAACATGAAGCTGAATCCTGCTAAATGCCATTTCGGAGTGGGGGCAGGAAAGTTTCTTGGATATATGGTGACAAAAAGGGGGATAGAAGCAAGCCCAGAGCAGATCAAAGCTATCCTGGATATAAAATCACCCTCAAATATGAAGGACGTACAAAGGTTGACAGGCCGAGTAGCAGCTTTGAATAGATTTATTTCAAGATCATCAGAAAAATGCAAGGAATTCTATGATATCCTCAAGAAGAATAAGAAATTTGAATGGGGAGCAAAGCATGAAGCAGCCTTGCAGGATTTGAAGCGATATCTCTCAACCGCACCTCTATTAATGAAGCCTGAAAATGGTGAACCACTATCCCTATACCTCGCTGTATCAGGGAATGCTGTAAGTGCCGTTCTTATAAAAGACCATGAAGGTCAGCAGTATCCTATTTATTATGTTAGTAAAAGTTTGTTAGATGCTGAAACTAGGTATTCTCATTTAGAAAAATTGATATTAGCTCTAGTTATGGCATCGACAAAGCTTAGACATTATTTTGAAACACATAGGATCCATGTTAAAACGAATTATCCTGTCAAAAATGTGCTTAGGAAACCAGAGATGTCAGGCAGGGTGGCCAAGTGGTCAGTAAAGTTGAGTGCTTATGATTTAGTATATGAACCTAGAAATGCCATAAAGTCTCAGGCTTTGGCTGACTTTGTGGCTGATTTCAGTAGTGACATTCAGGACGAGGCAGACCCAGAAGTTCAGCAGTTAGTAGAATCCTCAGGATCTTGGACATTATATACTGATGGTGCATCTAATATTAGAGGAGTAGGTTTAGGTATACTACTAAAATCGCCACAGGGGGACATATTACCCCAGGCTATTAGATGTGAATTTCCTGCTACTAATAATGAGGCAGAATATGAAGCTTTAATTGCAGGATTAGAATTGGCTAAGAATATGAGTATCAAGAATTTGCAAGTATATGTTGACTCCTTGTTAATTACTAACCATTTTAATGGATCCTATACCGTTAAGGGTGAGAGATTAATCGAATATCTCGATATTCTCAAAGAATTAGCAGGATATTTCGATGTTTTTACACTTGAACAGGTACCAAGGGAGGATAATGCTGAAGCGGATGCCTTAGCAAATTTGGGATCATCGATTAGGATACCTGAAGGGACCCAAATACCAATATTACACGTCTTATATCCTGCAACGAATCCTCAGGGTAAAGAAGTAGCGGGGATTCGGGATCTCGGAGCGGAATATCCTGAACAGGATCCTAAATCCTGGACGGCTCCAATTGTGAGATATCTCAAAGAAGGACACATCCCTGGAAATGAAAATCCTAAGGCATTTAGGATGAAGGTATCGCGATTCACTATTATAAATAATGTTTTATACAAGAAATCTCTTGCAGGACCATATTTGAGGTGCTTGGATGATCCTGAAGCCAAAGAGGTACTTCAGGATATACATGAAGGGGATTGTGGTAACCATACTGGGGGCAGGTCGTTATTCTCGAAAGTGTTAAGGACAGGATATTATTGGCCAACAATGAGAAAAGATGCAGCTGAATATGCTCGAAGATGTGACGCATGTCAAAGACATAGTAACATATTGCATCAACCTGCTGAACCATTATATCCTATTGTTTCCCCTTGGCCATTTAAGAAGTGGGGTATGGATATAGTGGGAAAGCTACCAAAAGCTCCGGGAGGAAAAGTCTTTATGCTAGCAATGACGGATTATTTCTCTAAGTGGGTTGAAGCAGAAGCATTTGTTCAAGTTAGAGATCAAGAAGTAGTATCCTTCATAAAGAGGAATATCCTGACCAGATTCGGAGTACCAGCCGAGATAATCTGTGACAATGGTTCTCAGTTTATAAGCAAGAGAACTACTGACTTTTGCAAGAGTTGGGGAATCAAAATGATCACATCTACTCCGGTACATCCTCAAGCAAATGGACAAGCAGAATCCTCAAACAAGATAATTGTCAATAACTTAAAGAAAAGGCTTGGAGCCAAAAAAGTAAGATGGGCAGAAGAATTACCCTTTGTTTTGTGGGCTGATAGGACAACGGTAAAGAATGCAACAGGCCAAACCCCATTTTCCTTGGTATTTGGAGCAGAAGCAATGATTCCAACGGAAATGACAATACCTACTGCAAGATCTACCCTAAGTGATCCTGAGCAGAATCCTGAAGCCTTGAGTCAGGATTTAGACACTATAGATGAGAAGAGAGATGCGGCAAGGTTAAGGATGGCAGCATATCAACAGAGAATATCCAGGGCATATAACAAGAATATTAGGACCAGAAGATTTAAGGTTGGAGATTGGGTGTTAAGAAAGGCTTTTCAGAATACTACTAATCCTGCCGATGGCAAGTTAGCTCCAAAATGGGAAGGACCATATGAAGTTGAATCAGAAGCAGGGAAAGGAGCATACAGACTCAAGAATATGGAGGGGGATATGCTACCGAGGTCTTGGAATGCTATACACCTTAAGCTCTATTTCAAGTGAGTTTAGAATTTAATTTCTAACTCAGGATGGTATGAATTCTACCTTTTTTAAATATGTTTGGTTTAATTTGTTCTTTGTAACCCAATACTGACTTAAGCATCGGAGGGGTGTTAGCCAAGCTAACACCCACCTTAGTGTAAGGATGTTTTGCAGTATATGCTTCGGGATGTAGCTCTAGGATGCTCACTCAGGATATTTCGGAAGATTAGAGGATTGGCCCCCTCTCTCACGTACAAGGGATCCTGATCCCTTCACAGGTTTAAAGGTATTCACCTTTCTTCCGAATTGGGTTTAAACACCCCGCCTGGAGCGCAAGTTATTCAGGGATAGTTCAAGGTGGCGGGACCAATCCATGTAAAAGTGGCTGACAATTTCGTTACTGTTGGCTATATCCTGAATCCTAAAGGTATATGAGGATTGATCACCCTCTCTCACGAAAGGGTATTTTCATACTCTCTAAGGTTTAAAGGTTTTCACCTTTCTAAGTCTTGGAGTTTATACACTCCCGCCTGTAGCGCATGAAAATTTGGGATTTTCCCCAGGATACAAGGGATTCATCTCCAGTACATCCTTGGGTTTTACCCTTGGGACATAAAAAATTGCCTATACAATGGAAACTGACATTCAGAAGATTTCTAAGTATTTGAAGACATTGTACACAGGGGACATTCCTACCAAGGTAGTGATGTAAAGCTCAAAGGCTAAAGCTCGGAACTGGTATGCTAAATATCTCACACAGGGGACATCTTCATTGGAAAAGTTGCAAGGAGATTGAGGTTTGATAATAGGGTTATATACTACTCCGGGTATGATCTTTCCTTTGTAAACATCGTCTAAGTTTTTAGTAACACTATGTTTTATAAAAGGTTAAGTATCCTGATATATTCTCAAAGTCCTTTTTAGGATATTTGATTAAGGTGTTTGAAACTAGTATTAGTTTGGAACTTTGATCATTTAGGTATTATCAAAAACTGGTTTTGGAAAAATAGATTGTTTTTCAAAAGCTTTCTACAAAGTTGGACGGACATTTGGAAGTCCTATCCAATAAAAAGTTTTTGCTGAGTATATTGGTCAGGATATAACAATTTTTGCAAAGCTAAGACTTATACTTAGGAAAAACGGAAGCTGATGGCAAGAAAAATAAAAAGATGAAATTATTCTTGAAGCAATTAATACTGGTTGATAACCGAAGGTTTCATCCTGAAACCCAGGACCCATCCACCTTCGGCTATCAAATTGTTTCGATACAGAAATAAAAATTGTTCATAAAAACCTAAAATTGTTCAAACGATTTAAGATAAATAAGCTTTAGGGGGTAGTGCCTTCTTCGCCCATGGTAATTTCAGCAGCATCCGTCTTGGGATCCGCCTCAGTATCCTTCTCGGCATCAGTTTCTTTCTCAACTGCTTTGGAGGATTCTTCGACAGCTGATTTGGAAGAAATGCCGCCGAGGTTCTTTAGCTTGGTCTCCCAGGCACTAACATCCCAAGAAGGGCATTCAAAGCCTAATGATTTGGCTTCATGGGCCATCTTCAACCTGGCTTGGAGGAGAGAAATGACGACGGAACTCTTGAGGCTTTCCCGGTAGCTGACCATATCCCGTTCATACTGCACGTGGGCAGCTTCAAGATCGGTCTGGGCTTGAAGAGTAACTTTATTGAGAGCAGTTTGGTGGTCTTGAGTCATAGCTTTAAATTTCTGCTCGTAATGACGAGATTTGGCGGCTGCAATCATGCCTTGATCGGAGATTGTGATTTCTGCTTCCTTTAGCTTAGATTCAAGCGTCTTGTTAAGCTTGCAGGATTCTTGATATAAGTGAACCAAACGCTCAAGACCCTACAAAGGTAAGAGGACAGGGATTAATATTAATAAATCTTTGAAAATAATGTAAATCGCAGGATATGATATGAGAATACTAACCTGGTTAAGAAAAGAAGTCATAAACCCGCTAGCTTCAATGAACCCGTGCTTCTCATAAGGAAATGTGTCAGAAATGACAGGGGAATCAGGCTCTTTCCTTTTGCGGGAACTTGAACTCCGGGGCTTGGTAGCCGGTGAAGGTTTGGGAATAATGATGGCTTTGGAACTGCTAGGTTTGGATGTGGCTGTGGTCTTGGGGCTAGGTTCTTTCTTGACCTGGATCTGATCAGAATAACTGTCCAATTCGTCGAGGTCAAAGACTTCAGGAATCTTGGCCGGTGCTACATAAAGGGAAAAAGTTTTAGTCTTTATTTTATTATTATATTGTTTTGACTAATTATTTTGAAAGTAATCCTTACCAGACATTTCAGATGATGAGTATTGACTGGAACTCGGGACGTGTGTGGTGAAAGTCCTGTCTATTGCAGGTAACTGGTAAACAGTATTGATTCTTTCTTCTGACTCAGCGGTAGGGGGAGCGACTTCCTTGAAGTTCACTGCATAAAGATCAAAAAGAAGGATATCAATAGAAGATAAAAATCAAATGGTCTATGAGAATATTTATGACCCGACCGGTGGTTAACCACTCCACCGGAAGGTTGGCACCCTCAGTAATGGAGTTTCGTTTGACAAAGAAAAATTTGCGTTGCCATCCGTCTTCGTTTTTGGTGGCTTTAAGAATCAGGGGTTTACTGGAGGTCGAGAAGAGCAAGAACCGGCTAGAGCCATGGGATCGGAGGCGATAAGCAATAGGCAAATCCTCGATGCGGAGGTTGGAGCAATGGAGGTTTTTGATTTGGTTAAGTACAATTAGTACTCTCCAAACCATGGGCATGGTTTGAGCAAAAGAGATGCCGGTGGTTCGAAAGAATTGCATCATGAATTCGGGAAAAGGGTATCGAAGACCTAGCGAAAAAGGATATGCTGGAAAACAAACCCATTCAGTGGAAGAAACATCCGATCGGATTGACCGATCGAATGGTCTAAAGACCGTGTTCTCAGGGAAAGCGCCGGAGGCTCTTAAAGCTGCAATGTCTGCGTTGTCAAAAGCACAGATCTCCTTTTCGGGATTTTTAAGGAGATTCTGCTGGGTGAAAAGCATCCATTGCGAGTAAGGCGATGTAAATTGATAGAAAATAAATCAGAAATGAAGAATTACCTGAAGGTTCTGTTGAAGATATCTGCTTTTCAAACAAGAAAAGAGAAGATATAGGGGCATTGTGGATCTCCATTGAGCAAAAAGCGCGTTGGAAGTTACGATGTGATCTTGACCGTGGCTTCGTTTTAAATGCCTTGAGTTATGGGATAAGATTTTTGAAATATATCCGTTGGATTGGTATACCAACCGATATATTTGGGGACAATTGTTATGGGTCATTTTCTAAGCATACTTATCCTGACTATTATCCTGCTTCTAATTGTTTATTTGTGACCAGGATATTGGACGGGGATATTGCTAACATCCTGGGCGATATCCTAAGCTTGAGTGAATTAAACACGTGCAGGTTAATGGCTGCAAGTTACTAACGGTCATCAGGACTTCTTCTCCTCAAGACTCGGGCGTGTTTGTTGAAGGAGAGACGTTGAACCCGAAAGACCAGGTCTACAACGTTCGATTAAGGAATATTCGGTGGATCCCGGAAGTTTAGGATAGTTTGTTGCATTATCTTTACTATAAATAGATGAGGGCGGATCAGTTTAAGGCACACAATCTTTCACTTACACTCTTGTACACTTTTACTCACTGCAAACACCACACTCAAACACTTGTATTCGAATTACATTGTAACACATAGTTGATCCGCACCACATCCTGCACTGTATCCTGATATTTGAAGCAATAGAAGAACAAGGCAGCTGCGATTGTCAGCTCCCGAGGTTTTATGCCGACGATCTAGATTGATCAAGGGCTTTCCTCGTACATCTCGTGTCCACCTTTACATTTTCGCTCATTGTTTGATCATAGATACAACTCATTATCCTGAGCCGTATCCTGATAACTGTTTTTGCAAACTAATAAACCAATACATTTTTTACACATATTTCTAGCACACTACCTCACTTAACTAATTTGATCACTTAATTGCTTAGGTAATTTTTGACCAAAACATATATATAATCTTATTTTTATTATGATTAATTAGTGATTTTTTTAAGAGGGATTTTCAAAATTTCAAAATTCAAACATAAAGATAGAGGTTTTTAATGGGCGCTCAAATTTCTCCTGTGACCAGACCCTTTCTTTCCCCTTTTTTCTTCATCCGTCGTTCCCATCCATCCACAAACCCTAAAACTTGTGCCAGCTCAAATCTATTATATGTTGTAGGTGATTTCAAGAAAGAGAAAGAGAGATGGTTGCTGAATCACCGAAGAAGAAGGATATGTGTTTATATCAACCTCACAATCGCCTGCTCAACGCTTCCCATTCCAAATCAACTTCTGAGGGTTTCCTTTCTGGTATCTTCTTTACCTTCTCTTCAAACCCTAGATTTTGCTTGTGCTTTAGTTTGATTGTTTCTTAATCTAATTTGTGTTTTGTAAGCTTAGATTTATACAAATTGTGATTCACTAGATTTTGCTTGTCTCTTCAAACCCTAGATTTTGCTTTAGATTCACAATTGTGATTCACTTTTGTACAAATTTTGTTCTTACTGAACTACATTCGTTGAGTCGGTTCTGTTTCAGATCGGGAGAAGATTGAAGACGGTGAGGCTTCCAAAGGCGAGGCCAATCTTCTTTTGCGTTTTCAGTGTCTAATTTGTGTGAAAGTTTGTTACGCATATTCAGGTTATCGAGTACATTTTGTACGATTTCAGTGTCTGATTTTTGTGAAAATTTGATACCTATATTCTATTATAGGTTTTCGACAACATTTTGTGTGATTTAGAGTGTAATTGTGTGAAAATTGGTACGTATGCTCTGTTATAATCTATTATAGGTTTTCTAGAACATTCTGTGTAATTTCAGTGTCTAATTTGTGTGATTTGTTACGCATAATCTATTATAGGTTTTACATTTTGTGCGATTTCAGTGTCTGATAGGTGTGAAAATGTGTTGCCTATAATCTATTATAGGTTTTCGAGAGCATTTTGTGCGATCCCGTTGTCTTATTTGTGTGCTTTGTATAATCTATTATAGGTTTTCGAGAGCATTTTGTGCGATCCCGTTGTCTAATTGGTACGTGCTTCTTTCGCTTTCTTTTGTGCAATTTCAGTGTCTGATTTGGGTGAAAATTTGTTATGTATAATCTATTATAGGTTTTTGAGAACTTTTATGCGATTTTTTTGTCTAATTTGTGTGAAAATATGTTACGTATAATCTATTATAGATTTATAGGCTTTAACATGAACAATCGGTTCTGTGTTTTAACTGGTGTGATTTTGCAATGTAGGAACGAGCTGGAACCTCTAAGAATAACTGGCCTACTTCCGGTAAGGAGCCTGACTGATCCTTCGAACTAATGTTAACTCTAAGCTCCTTTTTGACACGATGTTGCTCTTTTAGGGTTTCCACATTCTACTTTTTAAGTTATTTTATTTTAATTTTTGCACTTTGTCATAAGAATGTGCAATTGTTGATACAACCAATCAAAATGCTGTGAGGTTGAGTTGTGAACTACTTCGACTGTTTGTTACAGGTACATCCATCCACCTTGATTGTAGCCGCTATTAGTATAAAGGATGGGGCAGAGTTTATTTTTCTATGGATGTCGCGTGTTAGATCCATACCCGTGCATTGACCCGTTACTTAATTAACCTAAAGACCCTAATTCTTCGAAGCCGCACCTTCCTTTGTGTCTGAAAATGAAGGATATTTTCAGGTATGTGAATCTCTTAGAACCCTAATTCTCGAGAGTATTTAATTGATTTGTTATATTTTCATTCTCCTCGGACATTTTGTCAGCCTCAAAAGAAATGCCCATCCTTTTGGAAAAATCACAGCCTCCGCTTCCGTTGATATTTTCAACTATGTGCTTGATTCTAAGGTAATTTTATCATCTTAATCTTGAGTTTTAAATTTTGAATTTTGATATCACTCATGTGTCCCCCTAATTTCCACATAAATCAAGAAATTGCGGCGCTTCTTCACACCTTTGACGGCACCACGTCTATTTTCTTCATGATTACGTTCAAGGTAAGTTAAGTCTTTCAATTCGTCTTTCTGATTTGTTATAAAAAATTATAGAGTGAAAATTGGGAACCTGAAAGTTCAGCAGTAGCTATAAATTGATAGTGGCGCTCTTATTTTATTTATTTGCGGCCTCCTTGGCATGGCAAATCCTATAGGAAAGTGATTGAAGGTATTACTAACTTTATAATACCGCATATTCTTTCACATGGTGTTGTTTTGCCAAACATATACCATTTGTTATGGTTTTTTAATCATCTATCTTCCATGATTCCCAACTGATGCCAGATTGCCAGGTACTTTTGTAAATCATATGTGCCAGGTACCTCTTTGATTAGCGCCTATAGTTTTTGTGATTAATTCATGGCATTTGGGCACATCAGGTGTGCATCATATATGCAGAATCTGATGATACTAGACTGCACATAAGGTGTTCACTCATTTGCCTCAATAGCTTTATAATGTTGCCGCTCAACATGCTACTACCACTATACTATTCCTAACTATTTGAAGAATCAAAGGGTTCATGATGTAACACATGTAATTATTTGGTTTATTCGAATTGCGTAATCCTGTTTTGACATTTTTGAAACTGAATATGGATTCGGTTTGGATAAGGACCCGATTGGTGTTTCATTTCGAGTAAGGATCCGATTTGGATATTCGAAATTCTAATTTGTTATTCGAATCGGATTGGATTTTGGATTTTCGAGTTTGATTTGAATAATGAACACCCTTGCCTGTAATTATGAATTTACTTTAATAATTGTAATGTTTTTCTTTGAATTTAAGTTTTGATATCATGAAATTAGCAGGTGGCATCTATAAAGCTGATACGCAAAAAGCAAATGGGCCAATTAGAGCGTTATGGTTTCATCGAGTTCCATACACACGAAGCTGCTGAGAAAGTTCTTCAAACCTACAACGGGAGCATGATGCCAAACACATATCAAGTTTTTTGGTTGAACTGGGCAAGCTTTACTTCGGGTGACAAACGTGCAGACACTGGTTCAGATTTATCTATATTTATAGGAGATTTGGCGCCAGATGTGACGGATGCAATGTTGTATGAGACATTTGCTGGTAGATATCCATCTGTTAAGGGTGTGAAAGTTGATTTTGATTCGAATAATGGGTGTTCAAAAGGTTATGGGTTTGTTAGATTTGGTGATGAGAGTGAGAGAACATGGGCTATGAGTGAGATGAACAGACAATATTGTTCAAGTAGGCCCATGCGTGTTGGTGTTGCAACACCGAAGAAGCCACCTATGCAACAACAGTATGGTCAGCAACAATATCCGTCTCAATGTATGTCTTTCTGGTCCCCCTTTTTTTTGTTTTTGTTTTCAACCTATTTACTTATGAATCAGTCGATTCATCATTCAGATTACGTTATGTATCTTAACAGCTTAAATAGGTAATGTAATAAAAATAGGTTAATGGATAGAAAGTTTTTTCCAATGCATAAAACCTCCTAAGCTGTTTATTCAAAAGATTAAATTATACTTGCAATATAAATTTCACTATTTATTCATAAGAGTCCTTTTTTTTATATAAAAAGTGTTTTTCACCAACTCAAGGCTCGGTGGTAACGTGGGTCGGGTACAATCGGGTGCAATCGATGATGGGAAACGGATCTTTTTACAATCTTGAAAAGATTATTGGGTTGATTGTTGTGAGAAATCATATTGATGATCTGTTGGTTTTGAAGGTTTCTTGATTTTCGGACTGAGTGATGGGTTTCACTCTCTAGGCCTTATCATTTTTTGTTTATCCCCTAGAATTTTTATTCATTGTTGGCGTTAGTCTCTGTAATGGAGAATAGAGGTCCAACATTATTTTGGTTGAGTTTTTTTTATTATTATTTATTGGTCTGGCATTTTTTTAGTTTGGCATTTTTAAGTGTAGTTGGATCCATAGAATGTTAGTTGCTGCTTTTTTTCCAGTTTGTACATGCAATATAGATATTAAAAAAAGTTTCAAATAAAACCATCTAAGGTTGTGATTTTATGTTTGGAACCAAATAAACGTTTGCAGAATATATAAAAGGATATGCACACTCTACCAACTTTTATTTGAGGGTGGTGGATTGGATCATGGATATCCACGCAAGAATCGGGATATGGTTCTCGCGGTACACCGTCCCCTTCCCAAACCATGGCGGTTAGCATTGTTTAATCAATGGCAACCGTGACCCTCTTTCAATTAATTAGGGGATTTTGATTGATGGGGGAGGATAGTGGATGATCATGGGGGTCATGGTCCACCATATAGGGTGGTGTATTAGGTTGGTAGATGAGGGTGGGGTGACATGGCGCTGACGTGGAGGATGGTGGTGGTCATTTGGGTCATGACCACACCACATACCCTACGTTTTGTATATGGCTTCATTCATATAATTTTAACTTTCACAACTTGATTGGTTTTGCAGGGTGGAATTCTTTGTTTGATTGGTACCGTTGTGGGTAACGAGTATAAATCTCTATATAACTTAAGGTATAGGTTTCATTTTTTACACTTTGGTTTACATAAATGCTATAAAACATGATTCTCCTATCCTACATTTAGTTGATTATTGAGTAAAATTACCAAGATTAATGTAATTGGGTAAACCATTCACATATGTACTGTACCTGCAGGTTATGGTCCCTTTCTTCTTTTTGTATAGTTAAACTTGGTTGGTATCATCTATGAGTAAGTTTGCATATGATCCTAATAATTGACACACTGAAACAACAATCCAAATCTTTTTCTTATTTTTCTATTTATGTAGCTCGGAACATAAGAGTTTGACAGATAAGGTACTGTCATAAAGATACAATAAAGATTTGCACCCCTTAATGGCACCACCTGTACTCACAATCTCCCATCAGCAACGGGGGGCTGTAATTTTACATTTTCACCACCAAAATCAGCCTTTTAGCTAAGTGCAAGACCAAATTTTACGTCTACAGGTAACAATTTCAAGTAATCTTATTTAGTAAGATTTTCTTTGCAACTTTCTTCATTTGGAATCCTTGCGTTCTATTAACAGGCTTGAAAATTAATACCAAATAATCAGATATTTATTGTCGTATTAGAACTAACAAGGAATCACTTATTATAACCTATCTAAACACCCCCCCTAAGCTCAAAACTTATGAACTTTAGACATGGTTAAATCAATAAGGAAGTAGGCAAGCTGAAACTATAGATGGTGCTCAACTTTGGCCACAAAAATATGTTGAGATTTTTGGCAAAAGTAAATATATAACTGAAATGCGTGCATCACGTGATGCAGTGATGAGATCACATCACGCGAGGTGATTCCATGATGCGCGCATCACACGACGTGGTCTGATGCGGCGCTTTAAGAAGATTATCTGCACGATACAATTGAGAGGATTTGTAGGAGTTTGTGGACTGTATTTGATGCGAAAATAACAGGTGTAGTGGGTGAACTACTATTGCTGATGAAGTTTCTGTAATGGATCGAGTGTTAGATTTCATAATGGTTTAGATGAAAACCAGTTGTCAACTACTATTGCTGATGAAGTTTCTGTAAATGCAACCAAGTCAGCTAATGTTTGGAAAGCACCAGGTGTACCTGATTAGGTAATATTTTATAACATGTTATCACATTTTATTTTCTAACACGTTATATCACATTTTAGTATGTTGCTATCGGACATTTGTCCGAAAACCTTATAGACTTTCATTGAATCTGCATATAACTTCATGTATTTTATTTTTGTGAGAACCAGAGAGTTCTAAAACTTAGTAAAGAAGTATTTTTTTATTCAAGTTTAGGGACTTAATCATGTAAAAAAGACTTTTTCATTTATATTTTGATATGTACAAGGATTTTATCTCCCAAAATAGAACTTTTATGTTAGTAACAAAGTGTGAGGACTTTATTGTCGAGTAATTTCAGGAGGGGATACATGTAATTCTTTTATTTATTCAAGCTTTATTCTTCACTGACCTCTTTATCCCTTTAGGCTTCATTTTTATTTTGTCTTTTTTTATTTTATTTTATTTTTTTTGTTGTCAATCTAAGTACAAGTAATTGCCTTTAATTAACTAGGGATTCAAAATGGGATTTACACTCTTGGCACTCATGTTTACACTATGTTATAGATAGGTTTTTTATGGACATGTTGATGGCCATGATATTGGTCTCAGTTTCGACTAATTTACTTCGGAAATGGTCAATTTAAGTAGTGTTTTATCTCTTACAACGTAACTGATTAGATGGATAAAATAAAAAAAAAATGTTTGACTAAAAAGGAAACGCGCCAAAGGCTTGATGATCTTGAAATTTCTTATTCTTAAGATGGTTAACGATATGAGATATTTGGCAGAGAAAACAAAACGATGGAAGCCGGAAGAACAATATACGACGAAAAGGTTAAAAGACAAGAAGCTCATGAAAATTCTGGTTAAAGAGCACATTCATTGTATATAATTAAGAGATTCCCTGACGGGAATTCCGTCAGTATTAGCTCATCGAGTTAGAACACTTCTGTTGATTTTTGGTGTGTTTCGGTCCATTTTGAAAGTTAATGGGATCAAATGTATGGGCTTTTATTGAAATGTTCAATAACATTTGATTATTTAAAGTCCAAATTGAATAGTCCATTTAGCTAGGTCATGATGTATCGTACAATAACAATGGGCCTTTACTGCATTGTACACTAACAATGTGTCAAAAAAAATTAAAGTGATATATAATAAGTTATTAGACAACATAAAATTAGTTCATGCTTTCATTTTAGACAACATATTACCAACTACTTAAGCTTATTTCTATATCAAACATGTAAACTAACACATATTGTCTTTAACATTGTTTTACAAAGATATGTAACCAAATGCAAATAATTTAAATGATATATTATAATTTGTTTTTTAGTATTTGATTTCGATTGTTATTAAACATACCCGTGTATTCACACGGGTGTACAACTAGTCGTTTATTATGACATAGTTTAACCATCCATTGTTAAGAAACCTTATGATTTAACCTTATTAGGGGAGTGGGGTGGGAAGAATTTTTCCCGTGATAAACTTTTACCACGCGTGGAGAAGTGCACAAGACCACCGCCACCATCATCTATAACGCGTGGAGGATTTTTCCTGTGAATTTTTTAACGCGTGATAGTTTTTATGTTGTGAGGGTAATTGTTGGTTGGGGGAATTGTTGGGTGTGGTTGTGAGTGATGACCATTGCCACTAAAAAAGGTCGTGAGTGATGAAATAATGGTTGATGACATGGCGGAACTTGATTGGTTGTTGTGAGTGATGGATTTTTGCAAGTGATAACCACCCCCTCCCCCTTGCAAAAATTCCATCACTCACAACATCCAATCAAGTTCCACCATGTCATCAACCATTATTCCATCACTCACAACCTTTTTTAGTGGCAATGGTCATCACTCACAACACCCAACAATAAACTCTCACACCCCCTCACATCCATTTATCACTGAATAAGCCATAACACGTGAAATATATCACGGAATCTCCCCTTCACGCGTTGAAATTGTAGGTGGCGGTGATTTGTTCATTTCCATCACTTGTTATAAAGTGCCATCACGGGGAAATTAAGCTCCACCCCGCCTCCCCTTATGCCAAGTAAACTTATTGTATATAGATCCCCACCCAATTAAAACTCAACGCTCAGATCACTGATAATCGTAAACTAATAATGATGCATTCCATACATTCTTATTTTATATAGAGTAAACTGCAATTTTACCCCATGTGGTTTGGGGTGATTGGCACCCTTACCCCCCTAACGAAATAATTGCAATTTTACCCCCCAACGTTTGCTGTTATGTCGCAACCTTACCCCCCGGCCTCAAATTTGTTGATTGATCTGTTGACTTGGTGGTGAAATAACTATTTTACCCCCCAACATTCCTGTTATGTTGCATAATTACCCCCACAGGTAAATTACTATAATGCCCTTTCATATTACCCCCTATGTTTTATTCTACTCTGTAATATTACCCCTGCCACCACTGCCACCGCCATTCACCACCACAACCACCACTGCCACCTCCAGCCACCACCCTCCAACACTCTCAACCACTTCTCTCTCCCTCCGCTGTCCATTTAACTCAAATCACACCCAACCCTCTTCAGACCCAAAACCAAAACGAAAAAGGAAATTGACATACTAAAAAGGAATCGATCACGCACAAACTCAATGAATGAGTTTACTTCCAACTTCGTTGCTTTAGTTTAGATTTGATTTTCAGCAGCAAATTGTTTTTCTTTAATCAATTCATGACACAGAAAGATAAACATTTCTAATAGAATAAACAACTTCTTCACAGCTTATCAAGTCTCAATCAATAAATCTTAACTTTTCTACATAATTAGTTATACAAATGAAACTAATTGCCACTCCTTGTGATTTAAATGCTAAAGTACTCAACATCTTAAATGATACAACAGAGAGTACCAAACTGCCGATAGACTGAGGTTTATTTGCAGGTCAAATTATATAACCCAAACAACTTCTTCATAGCTTATCGATATAACTTAGTAGTGGCAAATCTCAGCTAATACACCGAAGCCATAAGTGGAAGTGGAGTACAGGATAAAAAGCCATTCAGAAAAACTAGAAAATACCGATCTGTTAAGACACGGGAGTACAGGTAAGCAAGTAAACCAGATCCCTCCGTCACAACAGCTCCATCTCCGTCTCCGGTCATCCTCTCCGGCGACCATTGAACCTCCCCTGTCTCCTTCCGGATGGTTGTGGTGGTGGTTGTGTGGCGGCGGCAGTTGCGGTGGTTGTGGTGGTGAATGGCGGTGGCAGTGGTGGTGCCCGGTGGTGATTAATGTGGTGGATGAGAGAGAGACAGGAGAGAGATGGTACTTGGGCAAGAAAAGGGTTTCAGGGATATTGAAGAAGAAGAATTATGTATTTTTTATATATAATAACAATAATAATAATAATAATAATAATAATAATAATAATAATAAATATAGGGTAAGATTATCAAAATACCCTTACCTATAAGGGTCAAACTACCGTTGACTGACGCCAGGGGGTAATTATGCGACATAACAGCAAACGTTGGGGGGTAAAATTGCAATTATTTCGTTAGGGGGGTAAGGGTGCCAATCACCCCAAACCACAGGGGGTAAAATTGCTGTTTAGAGACCTTTCAAATGTCAAATACCTGCCTAGAGACCTTCTTTTTTTTTTAAATAAATGTTACTTTTTATCCGAAATTGAGAGAAAAGTTGCAAGCAAATTATATTATACATAACCTTAGGTATCATTGTTTTGTTGTGCGTTATGCGTGTTCCACAAACAAATTAAGACCATCACCATGTACTTGTAGTTGTTGTTCGGAGGGAACCAACGAAAATCTTTCACGTGTGTCTGGACAGTTGACGACATCCAGCTACGTGATGGTATAGGATTTAGCCTTCTCAAATCGTCATGGAAAACTCTACACGAAAAAGGATCATCATGTCATATGGATTTAAAAGGACCCGGTCAAAGTTACATATTTATTTATGGGTCTACATATTTACACACCTTAATGCCTATTTCCACACCCTTCTAGATGCCTCGTATAGGCCTATACGAGGCGTATAGGGTTGCTTTTCCAGACCAGCTTCTGCACCTCGTACAACGTCACATCAGTCACATCAGACAGGGAGTCTAGGCCTGTACGAGGGACCAATACGAGGGTACTAAGACGCCTCGTATAGGCCTATACGAGGCGTCTTAGAGACTGATTTGACTATGTGTCTGACATGTGACTTAAAGCAATACAGGGTGTCTAGAGCTATACGAGGCGTCTATATCTCACATAAAGTGCAACATACAGTGCATTCTTGGTCCACCCGAGCATTAAACATTCCTTTCATTCTGTTTCTTCTTCTATTTCTTCGAAAGAAACTCTTGTTGTTTGCATTTGTGTTCTTATCATCCCGAAGTGTTGAAATGTCATCATACTGGGACGACAACTATGTCTTCGGGCAGTATTCTAGCGACAACTGGGTGCCTGAAAGCGTTCCGGTAACAGTTATTAGCTTAAATGTTTTAATTACTTGTTGTTTTAGTTTATTATTTACTAATGATGATACGGTTGTCTATTTTGGAGGAGTCTGGCGTTCCCGATTCTAATGAGCAAGAGGAGGTTGTGTCTAGTATACAAGGAAAACAAAACAGACCGTTTCTAGATTTGAACACGCATCCCCTTGTTGATGAAAGAACCCCTGTAGATGACTCATATAGATCTAGACGTGTCGTATACAATTGGTCAAAAGACCATTTTTGTAACACCCCGTGTCTTCACAAGTCAAAGTCAAAGTCAACGATCGGTTATACGGATTTGACTTATAGAAATTTCTTTATTTTATTTGTGTTATGTGGAGTAAGTGTTGTTAATTACAAGCCACCGACGTATTATTCAATCGACTAATCGACTGTGAATTATAGGAAGTAACAATGCGATAAAGTTAATCAACTAACAATCAAGCTATGCTAATCAAATCGACTCCGAATCGCAACTCGATCTATACTTTGGTTATGGTGATACGTGTGTGTGCCTTATGTGTTACTTGTGCATGTTTATTTATGTTGTGTTGTGGTAATCAATCGAAATGCAATCTATCTCGAAATGCAATCGAACTCAATCGAAACTCGAAATCGAACTCGAACATGAATCACAATCAAACTATGATATTTAGTGGTTGGGACTAAAAGCAATTTGACTAGGAAAGCCTATCGTGTCGAACCGCTCGGAATCGAAATTGAAACGCCAAAAATCGTCGCGTCGAACATTCAACCCAGTGCCATCCGGCCGGATAGCCATCCGACCGGATAGCCCCTTGTCCGCAGATCAGACGCCATCCGACCAGGGTGTCATCCGACCAGATAACCCTTTCCTCTTTTGGAATCCTATAAATACCCCTGTCATTGTCATTCTTTCTACTTTTGGAAACCCTCTGTCCGAACAGCTCGTGCTCCCCACAATTCTTCGATTTCTCTCGATCAAGGTAAGATCTCGTCCTAAATCTTGTACTTTCTTGATCTACACGCACTCCTACACCTTTCTATCTTTTAAATCTTAACTTTTAACTGCGAAATCACTAGATTTCGGGTGTTCTAGGATGATGTCATGATGTGTTCTTCAAGAACTTCATGTTTTGGCCTCAATCCACCAAGAACAACTTAGCTCTAACCGATTTCCACAAAGATCATGTAAAGATCTCGACACAAGCGCGGTGAAAAAGGATTGAAAGATGGTTTTTAACTTTCTTCCAACTCTTTTGCACTCAAGGTACTCAAACCGATAGGATCCGACCCTGATCCAGTCTTCTACTCTATCGTAGTGTTGTACTAGCTCAAGATCCGGATTCTACCCACGAGACTACCGATTTCGGGTTAGTCAAGAACAACCGTCTCGAGCCGGTAACCGGCCGGACTAGGGTGATTCCTGGTCGGGTTGGTCATCTGGGTCGAACTAGGGGTTCTGTTGGCTAACACGTTGTCAAAGTGTCTCGACATAATGACAAACCATCAAAATGACCAAGTGTAGGACGAACGGAACAACTGTAATGGATTGCTATCCGACCGGATTGCTGTCCGATCGGATAGGTCATCCGAACGGATCACACTTGGGTCCCACCTTTAAAATAATCTTATCTGAAGTTTGAGTATCGAACGAATTGCAATCCGATCGGACGACCATCTGACTGGATTACTCTTCGGATCATAAGATACTAAGACTTTAAAGACTTGAACAATTTTCAAGATGTTCATTACCAGGGTTGCCACCCGATCGGATGGACATCCAATCGAGTGACACTTCAGCTTAGAGCTTGCCTTCACTAAGTAATCTCACCACTAAGTTACCGTTCGACCGGACCACCGTCCGATCGGACGACCATCCGAACGGATTGTCATCCGCACGACTAACCGTCCGATCGACCGACTTGACGGACAGAGATACTTCAATGTTTTCAAAATACTACAACGAAAACTTCAAAAGTCAAGCCATCATACACAAACACATTCTTTTATAAGAAGAAACAATCCACTCGAATCGCCATCCGACCGGACAAGCTGTCTGACCGGATGACCACCCGAACGGATTGTTATCCGTACGGATTGCTGTCCGATCGGATTGCCATCCGATCGAACCACTATCCGACCCTTTCACACTTTGTAACGTTTTACACATCACTTATCGTTATGCTATCGAATCTATTCAGGCTAACCTTACTCGCCAAGCGCTCCCTTCAATC
>JARYGA010037907.1:0-29995 GCA_030545235.1 Helianthus tuberosus
AGGGAATGACTTGTGTGAAACAAGCATTCGATGTGAATGACCAGAGATTAGAGAATCAGAGCTGGTCAGGAGATGTTTTCTGAAGTAAATGAAGTGTCATTTTATAAGAGAAGGCATCTCCCGAAGTGGAATGTATTAGACTAGTAACCTTGCTTGCAGTTGAGGGTTTCCCCTTTCGGGGGTTGAAGGCTTTTGACCCCCGGATAATAGTGTGCATTGTGCAGACCTGCTTTGTTTTTGCGGCTGCGGGTTGGTGAAGCGATCTCCAGATGTGACCGGCCACTGTTTCCGCATTGCTTTTCCCAACTCACAGCTTTTCAACCGTTGAACCGTTTAACCTTTTGAGCATTTACATATTTAATCATTTTATTTAGTCTTGAGCTACCCCCGTCATCACATTCTTTTATAGTTAAATAACAAAAAATCAGCGATTAAAACACATCCTGATATCCTTTCAGGTATATTACAACTTTTATTTACTTTTATTTTGTTGGTTATCTTTCGATCCTTTTAATGTTCAATTCATTTTTAAAGTTTTTTCTCGAACATGTGTCATTAAACTTTTGATCATATTCTGACTTTTATTTAGCTGGTTTATTCTTTGGTTCCTACAACGATTGGTCGTATCGTATCGGTACCTTACCGTTTCGTAATAAACCGAACCAATACTGACCGAGTCCCGCCGCGTCACCGGCCGCAACGCGCGGACGATGATACTAGTACAATCTTAAAGGACAAAGTCGGTGGGGTTTCCCACCGGCTTTGCCTCCCTGCCTCTGTGCTTTCATGATTTTGCAATTTTAGTCCCTTGACTTTGTAACCTTCAAAGTTTCATAAAATGGCAAATTTATGAAACTCCTACTTTTGCAAATGTCAGTGCATTGTGTTTTACGAAATATCTTAGGCATTGTGTTTTACATTTTGTGTCTACCTTTGTGTTTTACACTTTTTTTGTAATTGTCTTTTACGCACTGCGTTTTACGAATCATGTTTTGTCTTATTATATGTTTCCACCCGTCGCACGCCGCCGTAACACGCGTTGGACAAAATACTAGTTTTACTTACGCATCTAGTTTTGACACCACGTGTTAGATTATTTAACATGAACATGTAAAATATATAGATACGATGAGTGAGATAAAGTAAATTTCATGAAGATATACCGACATGTCACTCGAAATATTTGTTACAGTATCAAATACAAAGGTTTTAAAAACAATAAGTCGTTCAAAGGGTATCAAATGGACTTTGATTGATCCTATTCAATCGGTATTGGAATCGTCTCATCAAACTTTACGATGTGAGATTTTAAGTTTTAACTTTTGAATGTATAGGTTGTAGATTTTAGAATTTTTGTTTATTATAATTGTGTCTTTTATTTATCATTGTGTCTTTTCTATATTTGCGTCATTGTGTCTTTTTTTGCGACCCATTGTGTCTTTTTTTCCTCGACATTGTGTTATATTTTGCTCGACATTGTGTCATCTTGTACGATCCATTGTGTTTTTATACACTTCTTATTTTTAACAGCTTTTGTAGAATAAATTAACCCATATAAATGTTAACAAACTTGATAATCATATAGAGGGAAATTATTATATTGAAACACTAGTAATATGAAATCCCAATCCTCTAAAATAATTTTATAAAATAGTTTATAGAACCATTTTATGCTACCCGCCTTATAAATTGATATTGATATATTATTATATATGAAGATTGAAGAAAATAATATAAGCAATTTTTGAAATAAAGATTCCAGAAAAGGTAATGTTTTTAGAAGACAAGAAAAATAAAAAAGAGAAGATAATGTTTTTTATTGCAAGAAATTATGATTGCATCTAAACTTTCTTTGACATAAACCAGATAACTCCACTATGTCCTCATCTTGCCAACGACTCCTCTATCACACGCACTTTAAAACAAAAATAATTGTTGTCGGGATAACTGGATTATTATATATATGTTATATGTGGTTTGGTTTCTATATACTAATTCTAGTGTATTTAAATTTCAGGATGATATACTTGTATTTTCAGAGCCAGAGAGTATTTGTGTGTGTTTAAAAATAAGGGCCTTATGCCTACTATTGTAATCACACAATACATTATATATTACATATTATATTATATATTATATATTATAAATTTGTAACACAAATGAGCATTAGTTGGTTGTACCTCATGCTTAAAGTGTGTTTTGTGGATATTATTTCTTTATTTATTATATTATATTATATTATATAAAGATATAATTTGCAACTATGCAATATTTCTTGTACCCTATGCATAATAAACTGTACGGTGGTTTTCTTTTATCCGTGTGCTACTTTTGTATTATAATTAAGTAGGTTTAGTGACTCATACTTGAGGTATATGTTGTTGGTAACACGTAAAGGTTTCATAAAATACTTTCTGTTTCAGAGAGAGAAACCATGAATCATCTTCAACCTCTGTTTCTTTATCTCTCTAACCATTTAGGTTTATTTTTCTACTCCTTGTCCGGCAACACACATGCCATTCCCATGGTGGTTATTGATCTGCGATTGACAAGTATGGAGAGAGAAATGTGCGTTGATTATAGAGTGAGAAGCAGAGAAAGAGGTTGTCGTTTGCCTCGCCGATGCCGGCGGCTTAGGCCGTCTATGACGGCGGCGGGCTTAAACCGTCTGGTGCCTTGATTTGTTCTCTGTTTCTCACTTTGAATCTTTTGCTTTGAAGATTCTCCGAGATAAAATCCATGACGATGATGCTAACTTCTTCTGAGATTGATCAAATAGGGTGGTGATGATCATAGAGTAAACGATACCTGAACCCTAATTATAGGTTATACTTTCTATCATTTTTAAGCAATGATGGATTCATGAGCTTTTGCGGCTGTCATGTTGGTCTGAGCCTTTAGATTCTTTAATCCAATGTTTTAATCCTAAATTTTTGTGGGTTTTTTTCTCGAGTTTTTTTTTTTTTTTTTTTGGTATTTTATACACTTTCAAGTTGAAAGAACGGAAAAGGTGGTGTTTTTTTATGGGATTTTAGTGTTTGGTATGGTGGTTTTGTGGTGCTGCCTTTTGGTGGTGGTGGGGATGGATTAGTGGTTTTGATTGGGGTGATGTGGTGGTGGTTGTGGTGTTGATTGGTGGCTGTATACATAATTTTTTAGTGACTATAGTTATATCATTCTTTTATTTTGTTTGTGTAAGCGGCTTTAACTTTACTTTAGATGATAAAGATTTGGCTTATCACAAAAATCTACTCAAGTTGTACTGGATGGATTAGAAGGGACAGGGTGTTGAGGGTTTATATTTTGTTTTATCAATTAATTAAGAAACGCTTTTAGAGATTATGGGTTCAAGGACTATTAGAAATACAAGAAAGAAATTTTGATGCGACGCTACTTACGGTTTTTGTTGAAGTTAAATCTTTATATTATATTTCAAGTTATAGAAAAAGATTAACAAATAAATGTTAAAAAAACTTGTCGGGAATGAAGTTATTGTACTATTTTTCAAGCGGCATACAAACAAAGATTTGATCCCCATTTACTCGCTGTTCACTGCTACATTCGAATGTCTTTATATTCGTTTTTACCTTTTTTACTTACTTTCAAATTCATTTTCTTTATAACTTTATTAATGAGGTGGATGTGGCAAAATAGCAAAAAGATTTGGATCATGGTGTATTAAAGGCAATAGTAAAAATTTTGTTTCATTAAACAAAACATAATATTCTTCGAAGGGATATTATTGTATGTATCTTGTAATGTATATGCTACTTTTTTTTTGTTTACACAAACGGTAAAATTATGCAACAATAGTGTGTTCTAGGGTCTAATCGATTAGAGTTGCTACAATTGATATGTTATGAAAGAATTGAAGTTGCTACAATTGATGTGTTACGAAAAATTTATACACGTCTCCGCAGCAACGCGGGGTGGTTATTACTAGTTTAATTTAAATATCAAACAAAGGACATCTAGATTTAGATGCATTATTGTAAAGTTACACACATCATTGTAATTAGTTCACATGCCCCTCAGCCCCTTCTATACTTCGTCCATGTATATAATCTAAGGTAAGAATGAACGGTGAGATTACAATTGTGGGTTAAACCAAGTATAATAGTGTATCTAACACCACTTTTAACTAAATGGATGTAATTACCGCCTCCCTTTAAGATAACCACCTAAGTTTATTACCCTTTGTATTTTGCAGATCTTTTGTTTGTAAGATGTGTTTTAACTTGATCTTAGGCTAGAGGGTATGGGGTGTTATCACTCATCCACCTCAACAACTTTTTTTGTTAATTACATCCTCATATCATACCATGCTAGCTATTTTGTGTGTGTGGGGTGGGGTGGGGGGGGGGGAGTCAAAGCAATGGTGAGCTTTTGTGTGTGTGTGAGGCATTAAACATGGGGGGGGGGGGGGGGGATTGTAGAGAATGAGAAAGTGGGTGATCCATCCCATATCATGCTAGCTATTGAGAAAGAACAATAGAGCCTCCTGATTGACGTGACACATAAATGACACAATGAAGCTCCTCATCATACCACGAAGCCTTAAAAATCGATTTATTTTTGGCTTGAATTGTGATATTTGATTTATATTATTTATTTATTCTGTTTTTTTTTTTGGAAAAACGTGTAGATAAAAATAGTTTTTTTTTGAAGGGTGACTTTCAATATGTACATGGACCATTGGTCACCGGGTCCCCGTCAAGGACGGTTACCCGTCACCCCAGCTTTCTCAGACGCGATGTTCTATCGGGCCCCGGCTGCTGCTCTGACTGACCTTCGCCCGGAAACCATATTGCCTCCACACGAGAGACTCGCTGGGGTAACAGCTGGATGAAAACCGGGTTACCCTTAAGACCGCACCATGCCTCGGTAGGAACGATCCATCATTGGGACGTCCTCCCCCAAAACGCCGCAGCCGAGGATTGAACCGGTGACCTCCAAGGAGGAAACCGGCCCAACCCCACCACAAGGGACCAACTGGACTAGGGGTTCGGATAGATAAAAATAGTTATAAGAATAAGTCAAGTGATGTGCACCTGAAGTGGTCATAAAAGTGACACGGTGGCTTCTATTTAGAAATATATATATATATATATAGGGGGCCGCTAAAATAAGAACCACCCCCAGTTGTAAGAACCGCGAGAACCACTATCAACCAATTAGATGCTGCCATTCAAAAGGGTAATTTGGTCATTTACCATTAAATGTCATTTCCATCTCTCTCTCCTCAATCAAATTGTCAGATCACTTTAAATGCCATCTTTCTCTCTCTCTCTCACTTCATTTGAAACTCATCTCAGTCATCTTTGTCTCTCTCTCTCTCTCTTCCTTTGAAACTCATCTCTACAACTAATGAAGCTTCTGAAGATTTTGATGAAGCTTCATCCACCATGAAATCTTGTTGTTGTCTCTTGAAGTTCTGTTCACCCGTCATTCCGCCGCCCACATCCACCCTTCTCCGCCGCCCACAACTTCCCTTCTCCGTCACCCACAACCTACCGCACCACCCTGCCACCGCCCCCAGATGTTCGACGGTCACCACGGTCGATGAATGGAGATGATCGACAGTCACCACGGTCGATGACGGCCGATGCCGGTGAGATGATTGGGTGTTTTTAACTAAAAATGATGGGTGTTCTTTACTAAATTGGTAAGAATTTAAGCCTTTTGATTCCCCCTGTTGTGTTCAAAACGGAGATGTCTACGATGAAGGTCTCTGTTTTTGTTGTTTGAATCTTTGTTTTGAGTGGTGGGTAGAGGTGGTTCCGGTGATTGGGTAGAGGTGGTGGCGGTTTTGGGGGTGGCCCGATGGTGTTAGCGGCAGTGGTGTTGGAGGTGGTGGCTGTGTGACTGGTTTGGTCGGCGGCAGTTGAATCTGGGTTTTGAATGTGGGTTTTGAATGTTTGATATGTGGGTTTTGAATGTTTGATATGTGGGTTTTGAATGTTTGAATCTGGGTTTTGAATGTTTGATTTGTGGGTTTTGATCTGTTGAATCTTGGCCTGTGTTCTTGATCTGTTGAATTTTTGGTATGTGTTCTTGATTTTTCTGGGTTTTGAATGTTTGAATCGGTTGAATCTTGGCCTGTGTTCTTGATATGTGTTCTTGATCTGTGGGTTTTTTGTTGCTGTTGAATCTGGGTTTTTGTTGCTGTTGAATCTCTGTTTTTGTTGCTGTTGATTTTGTTGAATCTCTGTTTTTGTTGCTGTTGAATCGGCTGTGATGATGCAAAAAAAAAACTGACGATGGCGCGGCAAGGACGGTGGAGGGTAGGTTTTTGAACCCGCAACCCCACTTTGCAGCCTCTGATTATCGGGAAATCTGAGCCAAAACTTCGTTTTTTTAACCCGTTTTTTTTTTCGAGATACACTTTGTTTTGATGTTGTTGTTTTTTTTATTTTTCCCCCTAGTCGATGATGATAACGATATATCTGAGACACCTCCCGAGTTTGCGATTTCTGAGTGCGTTCATTTTTGCGTAAAAAAGTTTTTGTAAAAAAAAGTTAAACTTTTTACGTAAAACGTAAACTTTTTAGGTAAAACGTAAAACTTTTTACGTTAAACGTAAAATGTAAAAATTTTAACGTAAAACGTAAAACCGTAAACTTTTTAAACCGTAAAACGTAAAACGTAAAATGTAAAAAATTTTAACGTAAAATGTAAAAAAGTTTTTGTAAAAAAAAATTAAACCGTAAACTTTTTGACGTAAACCGTAAACTTTTTAACGTAAAACGTAAAAAGTTTAGGTAAAACGTAAATTTTTTTTACCAAAACGTAAAAAACGTTAACGTAAAAAACCTGAATTTAAAAATGTTAACCTAAAAAACGTTAACGTAAAAAACCGGCGCGTAAAACGTAAAAAAACGTTAACGTTAAAAACCGGCGCGTAAAACGTAAATAACGTTAACGTAAAAATGGCGCGTAAGACGTAAAAAAACGTTAACGTAAAAAACCGACGGGTAAAACGTAAAAAACCGGGGCGTAAAACGTAAAAAACGACGCGTAAAACGTAAAATAACGTTAACGTAAACGACCGGCGCGTAAAACGTAAAAAAACGCTAACGTAAAAACCCGGGGCGTAAAACGTAAAAACGGCGCGTTGAAAAAACGACGCGTGAAAAAGTCAGGCGTAAAAACGGCGCGTCAAAAAACGAGGCGTGAATAGGCCGGGCGTAAAAACGTATAACGTTAAACGTAAAAATCTGTAAATAAATCTGAATATGAAAATGTTTAATAAAAAACTAAGTTTAAAAAATAAAAATCTAATATAATAATACTAAAAAGTAATAAAAAATAAAGGTAAAAAGACAAAATAGTGTAATTTTACTTAAATACCCTTTTGGATTAAAATATAAAAGACATAATAAGACAAAAAATACTTAATATTATTTTTTAATACTTTTAATCTCATCCATCCATCTACTTGATCTAATGGTTAGAAAGTGGTTCTCGCGATTCTTACAACTGGAAGTGGTTCTCATTCTAGCGGTCCCCTATATATATATATAGGGAGGAGTTCATGCGAGAACCACCCTTATTGCGAGAACCGCGAGAACCAATGTGAACACAACCTAAAATAGCTAAAAAAACCTAAAAAAAACTAACCCCCCCCCCCCAAAAAAAACCCTAACCCTCAAGCTAAATGCTAAAAACTAAAACCCCCCAAAAAACCAAAAAAAAAGCCTACCCCCCCCCCCCCCCAAAAAAAAACCTAAACCCCCTCCCCCCAAAAACCTAACCCCCCCCCCCCCCACACAAGCTAAAATGCTAAAAACTAAACCCCCAAAAAACCTAAAAAAATCTAAAAAAATAAAAAAAAAATCTAAAAAAATAAAAAAAAATCTAAATTTTTTTTTTAATAATTTTTATGCTCAAATCGCTACTTTTAGTGGCCAAAATTTTTTTTTTTTTTAATTTTTAAATTTTTTTTTAAAAAAAAATTAAATTTTTTTTTTTTTTTTAAATTTATTTTTTTTTTTGCTTCAAAAAGTAGCGATTTTTATATAAAAAATATTGAAAAAAAAAAATTTTATTGTGTGATTTTTAGCTATTTTTAGGCATTTTTGGTTGTGTTCACATTGGTTCTCGCGGTTCTCGCAATAAGAGGTGGTTCTCGCATGATCTTCTTCTTATATATATATATATAGGGAGAAGATCATGCGAGAACCACCTCTTATTGTGAGAACCGCGAGAACCAATGTGAACACACAAAAAATAGCTAAAAATAGCTAAAAATCACACAAATTTTTTTTTTTGATTTTTTTAATATTTTTTAGGTTAAAATCGCTACTTTTCGAAACAAAAAAAAAAAATTTAAAAAAAAAAAAAAAAAAAAATTTGCTTCGAAAAGTAGCGATTTTAACCTAAAAAATATTAAAAAAATAAAAAAAAAATTTGGATTTTTTTTGGATTTTTTTAGATTTTTTTTAGATTTTTTTAGGTTTTTTGGGGGTTTAGTTTTTAGCATTTTAGCTTGGGTGGGGGTGGGGGGGTTTAGGTTTTTGGGGGGTGGGGGAGGGGGGTTTAGGTTTTTGGGGGGGGGGGGGGTGGGGTTAGGTTTTTTTTAGGTTTTTTTTAGCTTGGGGGGGGGGGGGGGTTAGGTTTTTTTAGCTATTTTAGGTTGTGTTCACATTGGTTCTCAAGGTTCTCACAATAAGGGTGGTTCTCGCATGAGCCCCTCCGTATATATATATATATATATATATATATATATATATATATATATATATATATATATATATATATATATATAGGATAATGCTTGGTAAAAAACCCCATTTTTTTAGGAAACTTAGCAAACTATATATGTGGCTAGCATGTTGCCACGTTGCACTGATCTCTTTATTTTAACTTTTACATCAAGGTTATATTAGTAAATTTCTTTAACCCTCAAGAATTATGAGGTGACCTTTTCATTAATTGCCCATCAAACCCATCAAATCGTACATTCACTCTCCCCCATATTTCTTTTTCATATTTTCCTTTTATCTCTTCTTCATCACTCATCAGAGAAACACCAAACTTCATATTTACACCAAAGTAGCAAGCATCTCCATTAATATCAATGGAGACAAATCCACCAACCTCTGAATTAATGTCGCCGGTCCGTAGTTTCCCAAACCGGTTCTTTTGCAGCGACTTCCAAAACGATGAGGAATTTAATGCTCCAGGTTTGTCCATATATGTCAATTAAAAGAAGTGTTCTAGGCAACCCAGGTTTAAATCTCTGAAATATTTAATCTTGTTTCCTTGCTTTTCACAATTTTCAAAAAAAAAAAAAAAGACGAAAAAATATCAAAAATTATTCATAAAACCTGGTTGTTAATAGGTTTTTGTGTAATGGTTGTTTTAGAGATGAAACATGATTTTTTTTTTTTGTTAAAATGGTTCTTAAAAGGGGTTACTTGCTAATGTAATTTACAGGTTTTTATTTTTGTGTTAAAAAGTTATGCTTGGTTTGCATATGAACTGATTTTTGGTTGTGTTGTGATTTTATTTGAAAAAAAGATTGCAATTTAGCTAAAAAGTTGTGATGTTGTTTGAGAAAAAGATTTTCTGGCTATGAATGTGTTAATAGTTATGTGTGGTTAACGACTTAACGGTTATCTTATCTTTTTGTTATTAGGATGGTGATGGATACAAGGGAAACAAGATCCAATTCTCGGGACCGTTGGTTTCGTCAAACGTAGATCAGATGCTTAAGGATCATGACCATGTTTATGTTACAGCACAACACAACTAACACGTGTTATAGTTTGAACTTCAGGACATGCATGTGTTACATGTGACATGAAACCCATGTACAATGTAACACGTATTAGTGCTATGTATTTTTGTTTACTAGTAATATGTAATGTGAGACTCTTCTTGTTTTCTCTAGTACACGATGTTAAAACGGTCTAGACTTAACACATTTTCTGTTGGAGGCGCCCGTATTTGTACCTTTACTGTTACAGTTACTATTGAAGTTTATGCATCCATTCTGGAAGTCTTAACACATGTTATAATAGAGGCTTAACACACGTTATATCATGTTTACTCTGTTGTTTTTAAGTTACTATTGTAGTTTATTCATCCATTATGGAAGTCTTAACACACGTTATAATAGATACTTAACACACGTTATACATTTTCAGTCACTTTAACACATGTTACAGTATGTATATACACATCATGGTGTTTTGGAAACCACTAGCTTATACTAATGTATTCAGGTATAACAGAGGCTTAACACATTTTATTCAGGTATACGGTGTTACGATATTAACTTGTATGTTCCATGTTAACTCGTTCACGTGTTACGGTCAGTATATGCACATCATGGTGTTTTGCAAACCACTTTCATATACATGAATACAAGTCGGGTTATAATGGATGCTTACATGTTATCATATGTATACAAGTGGGGTTACAACAAGATTACGATATTAACTAAGCCCCCCATTAAACTCATCGCCCCCGTCGACTGTTTTCACCCTTGTCACATGTTAAGCAATTACATGTTCCGAACAGACAAATTGTAACACATGTTAGATCAGTATATACACATCATGGTGTTTTGTAAACCACTAGCTTATACATGAATACAATATTATATATTCCAAAATTACCGGTACACGTGTTACCATAAATGGCTCGTTTCATATTACACGTTACATCATGGTGTTCTGTTACAGCATGAACCACCAACACATGCTATAAATGAACGAAGACATCTTTCCCAAAGGATGTGACTTATTCAATGTCCCCGCATTAACGTCGCCTACATCCATCCAGCTTGTCAATTCAATATCTTTTATGGATCTGTTTCTGTAAATCAACACACATTATATATCATTCTAACAGGTGCTTAACACATGTTATGGGTCTGTCTCTGTAAATCAAGCAACCCAACAAAAAAAAACAATTATTGTTAAGATCAAAAGCCCCAAACCAACAAAAAAACCCGTTCAAAATCTCATCCTAAAGTTTTGGATTTATTTAAATCCATCAAGCTTGTCAATTGAATATCTTTATGGGTTTGTTTCTATAAATTAACACACGTTATATAAGATTCTAACAGGGGGCTTAACACATGTTATGGGCCTGAGTCTGTGAATCAAGCAACCAAAAAAAAAAAACACTTACTGTTCAGATCATAAACCCAAACAAGCAACCCAAACCAACATAAGAACAGCTACTGTTAAGATCAAAAGCCCCTAACAAGCAACCAAACCAACAAAAAAAACTCGTTCAAAATTTCATCCTAAAGTTTTTGATTTATTTAAAATACATGAACATTAACCATGGATACCCCATTAACCATTACTAAAACACTTTCAGCACATAAAAACATATTAACAACCATTTCAACAAAAAATCAAGTGTGATTTACAGGTTTTTGATTTTTGTGTAATGGTTGTTTTAGAGATGAAACATGTTTTTTTTTTTTTTTGTTAAAATGGTTCTTAAAAGGGGTTACTTGCTAATGTAATTTACAGGTTTTTATTTTTGTGTTAAAAAGTTATGCTTGGTTTGCATATGAACTGATTTTTTGTTGTGTTGTAATTTTATTTGAGAAAAAGATTGCAATTTAGCTAAAAAGTTGTGATGTTGTTTGAGAAAAAGATTTTCTGGCTATGAATGTGTTAATAGTTATGTGTGGTTAACGACTTAACGGTTATCTTATCTTTTTGTTATTAGGATGGTGATGGATACAAGGGAAACAAGATCCAATTCTCGGGGCCGTTGAAATCGTCAAACGTGGATCAGATGCTTAAGGATCATGACCATGTTTATGTTACAGCACAACACAACTAACACGTGTTATAGTTTGAACCTCAGGACATGCATGTGTTACATGTGACATGAAACCCATGTACAATGTAACACGTATTAGTGCTATGTATTTTTGTTTACTAGTAATATGTAATGTGAGACTCTTCTTGTTTTCTCTAGTACACGATGTTAAAACGGTCTAGACTTAACACATTTTCTGTTGGAGGCGCCCGTATTTGTACCTTTACTGTTACAGTTACTATTGAAGTTTATGCATCCATTCTAGAAGTCTTAACACATGTTATAATAGAGGCTTAACACACGTTATATCAGGTTTACTCTGTTGTTATTAAGTTACTATTGGAGTTTATTCATCCACTGTGGAAGTCTTTACACACGTTATAATAGATGCTTAACACACGTTATACATTTCAGTCGCTTAACACATGTTACAGTATGTATATACACATCATGGTGTTTTGGAAACCAATAGCTTATACATGACACCATGTTAGGTTAAACCAAGATTATAACAGAGGGTTAACACATTTTATCCCAGGTATACGGTGTTACGATATTAACTTGTAAGTTCCATATTAACTTGTACACGTTTTTACTATCAGTATATGCACATCATAGTGTTTTGCAAACCACTTTCATATACATGAATACAAGTCGGGTTACAACAAGATTATAATGGTCGAGGCGCCCGTATTTGTACCTCTACTGTTACAGTTACTATTGAAGTTTATGCATCCATTCTGGAAGTCTTAACACATGTTATAATAGAGGCTTAACACACGTTATATCATGTTTACTCTGTTGTTGTTAAGTTACTATTGTAGTTTATTCATCCATTATGGAAGTCTTAACACACGTTATAATAGATGCTTAACACACGTTATACATTTTCAGTCACTTTAACACATGTTACAGTATGTATATACACATCATGGTGTTTTGGAAACCACTAGCTTATACTCATGTATTCAGGTATAACAGAGGCTTAACACATTTTATTCAGGTATACGGTGTTACGATATTAACTTGTATGTTCCATGTTAACTTGTTCACGTGTTACGATCAGTATATGCACATCATGGTGTTTTGCAAACCACTTTCATATACATGAATACAAGTCGGGTTATAATGGATGCTTACATGTTATCATATGTATACACGTGGGGTTACAACAAGATTACGATATTAACTAAGCTCCCCATTAAACTCATCGCCCCCGTCGACTGTTTTCACCGTTGTCACATGTTAAGCAATTACATGTTCTGAACAGACAAATTGTAACACATGTTAGATCAGTATATACACATCATGGTGTTTTGTAAACCACTAGCTTATACATGAATACAATATTATATATTCCAAAATTACCGGTACATGTGTTACCATAAATGGCTCGTTTCTTATTACACGTTACATCATGGTGTTCTGTTACAGCATGAACCACCAACACATGCTATAAATGAACGAAGACATTTTTCCCAAAAGATGTGACTTATTCAATGTCCCCGCATTAACGTCGCCTACATCCATCCAGCTTGTCAATTCAATATCTTTTATGGATCTGTTTCTGTAAATCAACACACATTATATATCATTTTAACAGGTGCTTAACACATGTTATGGGTCTGTCTCTGTAAAACAAGCAACCCAACAAAAAAAAAAAACAATTATTGTTAAGATCAAAAGCCCCAAACCAACAAAAAAACCCGTTCAAAATCTCATCCTAAAGTTTTGGATTTATTTAAATCCATCAAGCTTGTCAATTGAATATCTTTATGGGTTTGTTTCTATAAATTAACACAGGTTATATAAGATTCTAACAGGGGGCTTAACACATGTTATGGGCCTGAGTCTGTGAATCAAGCAACCAAAAAAAAAAAAACACTTACTGTTCAGATCATAAACCCAAACAAGCAACCCAAACCAACATAAGAACAGCTACTGTTAAGATCAAAAGCCCCTAACAAGCAACCAAACCAACAAAAAAAAACACTTACTGTTCAGATCAAAAGGCTAAACCAGCAACCAAACCAACAAAAAAAAAAAAACAATTATTGTTAAGATCAAAATCCCCAACAAGCAACCAAACCAAGTGTGAAATGATATTTCAAGAACACTTACCGGATCTATAACCGTCCGATGAACACGAAGAAGATCTTCAAACCTTCTTCTCACACACACACTCGTGCGTGTGTCATCGTTCTCTCTCTAAAACAACATACTTCAAACTTCTTCTCTCTCACACACTTGTATGTGTGTTCTTGGTGTTATAGGTGAACATGATGAAGATTGTTGTTTCTCTCTCTAAAACAAAAAATTCATCTCTCTAAAAACCTTCATCCTGCCGTCGTTCTCTCTCTAAAATAACAATCTTCAAACATTTTTTCTTTCATACGATGTAGATCTGAACTTGAAGATAGAAACTTGTGTTTGGTGTTCATCATGTTCTTGATTGAAGAGAGAGGAGAGAGGAGAGAGGTGAGAGGAGAGAGAGATAACATGTGTGTAAGACAAATAAAGTTGATGTGTGAGGAGAGAGGAGAGAGAGATAACTTCCGAAAATGCCCTTGGATGGTACTAAATGGCAGTCCTTTTTATTTCTTTTTAATTTTATTCATACCAAAATAATCATAGCCATTGATCAAGTTTGATGTAAGCTAATCAATGGTTCACAATGGGTTTCCATAGTTTTCTTAAAAACATAGGGTTTCTTATATAACCAAGCCCTATATATATATATATATATATATATAGGATAAGAATCATGTGAGAAGTAGTAGGCTATTTGAGAAACTTGAGAAGCATTCTGGACCACACATTTTCCCTAAGCAAAAAATACAAAAAAAATGTAAAAAAAATGCAAATTTTTTTTTTTTTTTGAAAAAATCGCAGCTTTTTCTTTAAGGATTTAATTTTTTATTCTTTTAAAAAAAAAAAAAATTTTTGGATTTATACACATGTGTATATTGTTAATCTTCTAACTATACATATATGTATATTGTCAATTATACATATATGTATATACATGTTTAAAATTGAAAAATAAGTGTTATTTAGGGTTTAGCTTTATGGTTTAGGGTTTAGCTTTAGGGTTTAGCATTAGGGTTTAGTAATAGTATTTAGGGTTTAGCATTAGGGTTTAGCTTTTGAGTTTAGCATTAGGGTTTAGATTTAACTTTTGGGTTTAGCTTTAGGGTTTAGTTTTAGCTTTAGGGTTTAGCATTAGGGTTTAGAATTAGGGTTTAGCTTTAGGGTTTAGGGTTTAGCATTAAGGTTTAGTTTTAGTGTTTATGGTATAAGGTTTAGGATTTATAACACATATTTTTTCAATTTTAAACATGTATATACATATATGTATAATTGACAATATACATATATATATAGTTAAAAGATTAACAATATACACATGTGTATAAATCTCAAAAAAAAAAATTTAAAAAAATAAATTAATCTTTAAAGAAAAAGCTGCGATTTTTCCAAAAAAAAAAATTTGCATTTTTTTCAACTTTTTTTGCATTTTTTGCTTAGGGAAAATGTGTGGTTCAGATTGCTTCTCAAGTTTCTCAAATAGGGTGGACTTCTCTTAGGATCCCTACCCTATATATATATATTTCAAGGTAAATGTCATATCACAATCATCGATAGGTGTATGAGAGAGCGGGCCATTATTGTAGATGTGTAGTAATATTAATCATTGAGAAATTGATCTTCGAAGGTTTAGCATCAAGAATTTTTTTTAACGGTAACTCACTTTATATATAAATATAAAGAGCCAGCAAGCGGCTGAGAAAACAAAAAAAAAACAAAACAAGAACTCGAAAAAACTGATTACAATAATTCCAGAATCTCAAAAGATCTCCACTTCTCCCACGCCGGCGACTTCAGCTTCGGTCTATTACTAATCCAAAGGAACGTGTCTTCTTTAATTTGTTCCAATATAGTTGCAACAGGGATGAACTTACCTTCGAACACCTTCACATTTCGAGCATTCCAAAGTCTCCACACCGTTCCGATCGCTATCAGATAGACTAACTTTTTCCATGTGGCTCCACCTTGGCATTGTTTAAGGAATCCGATCATATCTTTTAAACTGTTAATGTTCAACGGGTAGGTGACCCGAATCCAAGCCATAACATTCCACCACACACACTGGGACCATAAGCAAGTGACGAAAATATGGTCTGGGTTTTCGTCAGTAATGCCGCACCGAGGACACAAGCTATCTCCAAGGTTAACACCCCTTTTGATCAGCTCTGTTTTTGCAGCAATTCTACCCAAAGTCGCCCTCCACAGCAAATAATTTGACTTCGGGGGAGCCCAATTATTCCAAGCAAAAACATCTTCAATCGAATCAGCCGCAAGAGTGACGTTTTCTATATCCTGTCGAACCTGCTTTACCGTAAAGGACCCGGACGGATCGTTCCGCCACTTCCAATTCTCTCCCTCTTTTACCAGCATCTCTTTTAAGTTTATCCCAATTTTCGCCAAACCCGATTCCACCGAAGTTATATCTTTCCAAACTCCTGTAATTGTTTTTTTCAAAGGAATAAACGGGGTAGTGTTGACAGCTCCATTACCATGATGAATTGCTGCCACCACTTCAGCCCAAAGTTGGTTTGGATTCGCTTTGAATCGCCACCACCACTTGGCCGACATCGCTTGATTGAACCCGTGTATGCCCCCGAGGCCCATGCCTCCTTTCTTCTTCGATTTTTGCATAAACTCCCACCGTAACCATCTTAATTTGTGGCCTGGATTGGACTTATCCCATAAAAAATCTCTCCTTATCTTCTCGAGTTTATTAATGATACACTTAGAAGCGGCAAACAAAGATAAGTAATAAGTCGGAAGGCTACCAAGGACCGACTTAGCAAGGGTCATACACGCCGCAAACGAGAGATATTTTTCTTTCCATTTGGACAACTTGGAAGTAAATTTGTCTAGGATCGGTTTCCAATATTTCGCCCTTTTCATGTTTCCACCGATAGGAATACCTAAATAGAGGAACGGGAGAGAGCCAACCTCGCACCTAACCAAACTTGCCATCCGTGCCACCTCATCTTCGCTAACGCCAACCCTGAACAACTTACTCTTATGACGGTTTATTTTGAGACCGGAGACTAGATTTAGCCACCTCAAAATACGGTTTAAAGCGATAATGTTTTGTTCCGACCAGGCTCCGATAAAAATCACATCGTCCGCGTAGCAAAGATGGGAAATATAAGGACCATTATTGGGTAGTTGGCAGCCTTGAAAAAGCCCCCGCATTAGACGCCCTTTTCATAATCATGCTCACAATCTCCATAGCAATAATGAACAAAAAAGGAGAAAGGGGGTCACCTTGCCTTAGGCCTCTTTTTAAGTTGAATTCTTTGGTTGGCGATCCATTTATCAAGACCGATCCCCTACCGGAAATAAGACATCCTTTAATCCAAGAAACCCACTTCTCCGGGAAGGACATATTCTCCAACATGCTAAAAAGAAATTTCCAATTCAATGAGTCATAAGCTTTTTCAAAATCAACTTTGAAAACAGCCAGCTTAGTTTTAGATTTCTTAGCCCAAGAAACCGTCTCGCTAACAATAAGGGGGTTGTCCAAGATGTTACGACCTCCGACGAAAGCCGATTGAACCGGAGAGGACACCTCATTAATGACTAACTTGAGCCTATTCGCCAAGACCTTAGCAAGTATCTTATACATCGATCCCACGAGCGATATCGGCCGGAAGTTAGAGAGATTTTGAGGGTCCTTCGATTTTGGGATAAGAGCAATAAAGGAGGAATTACACCCGTGTTCTAAACTACCCTTCATATAAAAGTCGTTCATGAACCCGATAATAAGATGTTTCAGTTTGTCCCAAAATGACTTAAAAAACTTCATCGAGAAACCGTCGGGGCCCGGGGCTTTGCCCCCGGGCAGCTTTTGATTGCCAGCCAAATTTCCTTTTCCGTGAATCTCTCACAAAGGAGGGATCTGCTGTGGTTCGAGACACTGGGCAGGTCGTGACTGAGAAAAGTCGGTCTACGTCTTATTGGTTCTCAGAACAACTTCTTAAACCATATTCTGATTTCGTTTTTTAACTCCGGAGGATCAGAGATAAATCTGCCCTGAAAAAACAAACCGTGAATTCTGTTTCGAGCCAAATTGACTGCAATGACTTTGTGAAAATACGTGCTATTTTCGTCCCCGTGTTTCACCCAATTCACTCGAGCCTTCTGTTGATAATCTTTAGCTTTAGCCAACTCCATTTTATTAATCTTGACTCGAAGCTCCAATCTAAGCTGCTTATCAACCTCGGATATCGGGCCGACGCTAGCATTATTTTCAATATTCTCCATTACTGCTTTCATATCCATTAAGTCCTTGGATTCAACTTTGATAATTTCCTTCCGCCACTCCTTAATATCCAGCTTTAAATGTTTAAGGGCCCCAGCTAAATCAACTCCCCGATTCCCCCCAAAAGTACCCAGTTTACCACTGCCGTTTTCCGTAGACAACACTTTCTCAACTATCTCAGCTAATCTCTGTTCCCCAACCCATGAATTAAAAAATTTAAATGGAGTGGGACCGAAGTCCGTAGCCGCGCAGGACAGGGAGATCGGGCAGTGATCAGAAAAACTCCCTCTATGCACAGTCAACCTAGCTTTCGGCCATAGGCTCATAAACGAATCATTGACTAAAAATCTGTCCAATTTACTCATTTTGATATCTCTATGCTCAGAATAGAACGTAAACTTACCTCCGGACATCTGATACTCCAATAACCCAGAGCTGAGAATGAAGCCATTGAAGGCGTCGGACGCGGCGCGGTCAAAACGAGAATTGGCCCTTTCGTCTTCAGATCTGACGTCGTTAAAATCTCCCAACAAAATCCACACACCTTCAAAAAGATTCATCATCTCAGATAATTCCGCCCATAAAGCTCTTCTATTCCCCGGGTCATTAGGGGCGTGAAGATTAACAACAGAGAGTCTGTCTTCGTAATCCGATAAGTGCCAGGAAAGAACCAGGTATCTTTGGTTCTTGGTAACTTGATCTACATCGAAAACGTCCGGGTTCCACAACGACGCCAATCCTCCCGATCGGCCGACGACATCTACCGTGGCTACTTCCAGCTTAGATTGGTCCCAAAATTTCCGTAAAACGAAATCAGACAACCCCCCTTGATGGGTTTCCTGAATTCCTATAAAGTCAGCCCTCGAATTGCTTTTAATTCTCCGAATCCATGAACCTTTACGAGGATCCGAAACTCCATTAACATTGATAGAAATAAGATTCATTTACCAAAGGTAGTCTCCATTTCCCCATTAACCAGATTCTTCACGTGATTCTCGAACCCATCCACGCCAATCCCAAGAACGACTCCAAATTCTAAGGTACGGGCAACTTCCTCCTCGAAAATCACCCGAACCTGCTCTTCTTCCGCCTCTACCCCCACGGATTCCTCTTCTTCCGCCTCTACCCCCACTGATTCCTCATGAATTCTTCAAGAATTTAACTTTTAAATAAGATATATCATATTTTATAAGTAGAAAAGCAATCATTTATTTATATTTATATTTAATTTCATGAATAGTCATTTATATAAATAACATGTAAACTTTATTTATTTATATTTATATTTATATTTATATTTAATTTCATGAATAGTCATTTATATAAATAATATGTAAACTTTAACCAGTTTTACTCAAATTATTTATTGCGAGTCGTCTCTCTTTCTAAACACTCAACTTGGATTACCAATTGATAGTAACATGTCATTTAGTTCTAATTGGTATCACATAATGAACTAATTAATTTAACAAACATTATACTTCTGAAAATCAGAATGTCTATGTTTGGTGTCGTTTATTACTTATCATAAGTGTGATTGGGAGACTAAGATTATTCGAATGTTAGATTTAGACTCAGGGATTATCACATCATCAAAATATCCTTTAAGGCGAATCTTGCTTTCTTGAGATGGCCAAATTTTGAATTTTAATAAGATGCTAAGCTGATTCGGAAATTTAAAAAGCAAATTCTAACTCGTTATTATTTATGGTTTCAGTTTTTACCTGTTCGTGTCCGATATATATGGAACCTCCATTTTGTAGTCATTGAAAAGCTACAAACATCTAATAATACATATCTAGCTAAGGGGGTGTTTGGCTTAGCTTTTTGATACAACTCTTATTGGCTTTTTCAAGCTAATTAGTTAAAATAATGTTTGTACAAGTGAAAATGATTTTTTTTAAACAACTTTTTTTGTATAAGGTGGAGAAGCCATTTTGAAAAGCTAGAAAACATTGGCTTTTCAAAATAACTTTTCCAGCTTATACAAAAAGTTGTTTCAAAAAGTCTTTTTTCATTTGTCCAAATATTATTTTAATTTATTGGCTTGAAAAAGTCAATAAGTCAAAAGTTGTTTCAAAAAGTCTTTTTTCATTTGTCCAAATATTATTTTAATTTATTGGCTTGAAAAAGTCAATAAGTTGTTTCAAAAAACTAAGCCAAACACCCCCTAAATGATGATGGAGATTGGAAATTCCGGTTGGAAAATGCCTTATGGTATAAAGTTATTTAAGTTCATACATGGCATGGGGGAGGCTTTAATTAATCTTCTTTTGTCATTATTAAATTACAGGGTAAATTGCAATTTACTTCCTTTAAGTTTGAGTCAAATTACATACGTTGTCCTTTAACTAACGAAATTACATTGGATGTTTTTTATGTTACTATTTCTCATCAGGCGGTGTCATTTTCCCTTAACCCAATTAGTTTTTTTAACTCTCAACACGTGCCACTCACATGAGGGCACAATGGTCATTTTCACTCAGTATCTAGAGTAAAATTGCATTTTACGTCCTTTAAGTTTCAAGTAAAAAACGTAAAATGCCTGAACTTTAGTTGAAACTTAATGGACGTAAAATGTAATTTATTTTAGATATTGAGTGAATATGACCAGTATACCCTCATGTGTGTGGCATGTGTTAAAAAAACTATCTGGGTTAGGGGAAAAGGACACCGCCTGATGAGAAACAATAACATAAAAGACGTCCAGTTTAATTTTGTTGGTTAAAGGAGCGTCTGCAATTTGGCTCAAATGTAAATTTCAATTTAGTCATAAACTAGGTCAAGCAACGTGTCTTTTGAAGAGTGTAAAACATGAGTTAAGCATAAGGTATAAGTCTTGGTGCCTAGAAAAAAAGAAGAAAAATAGGTAATGGAATGGGCAAAACTTTTTGGATCGATATTTGGGTAGGAGGAAGTCTTCTAAAAGTGGAGTTTAATCCGTTATATACATGGAACAGGGACATATCGAGTCGAACGCAACTAAGCATGAGCTTGAGTGTTTAACTTGAGTGAGCTTGGGTTTGAGTTTGATTGTTCCAAACCCTATGCCTAAAGCTCAAGCTCGACTCATGAGTAATGTTACTAACTTGAGATAAACTAGTTTATTTCTTGATTTTATGTATACAGACACACACTATACAATGTAATAGTAATATATTATTGTATTCGTGGTATAATTGACAGTAGATTTTGCATACCTCATTTGTACAATCTCATCACCCTTAATTAGGTTTGAAGTTGATGTTGAATTGAGGTCAAGATGTGGAAAATTGTTTATTTCTAGTTACAATTGATTTGATCTAAAGATGTTCCTAGCAATTTAGTCTATCTGAATTTGAATCTTATTTTGCTCATAGACCATGTGGTGTGGACGTTTAACGCCAGCATTTTGAACGGCGTTGTGATTTGGGCTTCAAGTTCTTCACCGGCGTTGAGGGCAAACGGCTAATGACGTGTTGGATTGTTATTGGTGGTTTTAAACTAGCCGTTCAACGGCTAGTTTGACCTAATTAATTAATTTTTTTTAAATAACACTATATATATCACATACCCCAATTTTTAAAAACCACACACCCAAACATCCATTTATCTCTTCCCAAATATATATTCTCTTCCAATTTTTATAAACTGTTATAAAAATGGAAGGCTCAAATTCCTCGTGTTCTTCTTCTTCGTCGTCGTCTGAGCTTGAGAACTTTATTTTATTCTCGTCGTCTGAGCGGATTTGGTTGAACACATCTGGAGCGTTCCACGATACGACCTTGACGAAGACGAAGACAATAATTAGAGTTTATGTAATTTTATTTTAATGTTATGTAATTTTTAAATTTATATTGTTTATGCAATTTATATTAATGTTTTTTATTTAGATTTAATAGTTTTTTAAATTTTAATATAAAATAATGACAAAACCTAGGTGTCATGTGTCGAATAATGCCACTCTTCCGCACCCTCCGTTTTTGCACAACGCCCCTTTACTAACACGCGCTGACTATCGAATAACGCCCAAAGTTCAAACCCCTCCACGCCATATGGTTTTATAGTTTTAAAAACAAGTTAACAAATCTATCATTGTATTCTTATGTAATGCCTCGGCTTTAGTAACGTAGAACATCTCAACAACTTCGTCTCAAAAGTCAAGTTAGTCTCTTTCTGTATTGCTCTTACCTTGGTGTTTCCTAATCCTGCATAGTTACATGTTTGTAATACGAATTATACGATTATATGATAAAGCAAGTTTTGTTTGATCGATGGTATTAGGTTTGTATTCGATCTTCCAACGTGAAGCAACTCGAAATAGCTAGTGTATGTAATATTCCTTCTATGTCTTTTATGTCAAATTATAAACCAAGCTATGTAATTATAAATTATAGTATTTTCTGCGATGTGTGGTTTTTACAATTACTCTTCTTTTTACGAAAATGCATCAAACTTAGAAGTCGGCTTAGGCGTCTAAAAAAGGTTGAGCCGCATTACCAAGCTTGTTTATTTAGAAAGCTCTAATTTGGACTTGAGTTGGCATGATCTCGCATAACCTCAAATAAATTCAAGCTTTTAATGATTCGTTTACAAATAACTCGACTCACATATAATGTGGTCCATGCAACAACAGCCCTTCATGGCTAATGTCTAATGAGCCCACACAGGGCCGTCTCCGAGAATGATAAAATACTTTTGGGTCCCGTGCGAAAAAAAAAATTGGGCCTCTCCCTATAATATAAACTCATCAATCATATATCAAAAACCACAATACGACTATATTTGTTATAAAATAAACAAATTATAAGTAGCGTAGCAAAAAGAACTGAATATATGTAAACATACCCATATTAGTTTGGCAACACGAACTTTTTCATATAAATAAAAAAAATAGAACTAGATACCGAGCTCATTTAAGTTTATTTTGTAAATGGTTAAATGAGAAATAAAAAACCTACAAAAAAACATGTAAAGTTTGTTACGTAAATGATTAAATGAGAAGAAAAAAATGAATGAACTTGCAAATTTGTGGAGGCCCAAATTTAGATGTGAAAAATCAAAATGAAAATTAAAAAATAAGCTTGCAAAGTTGCAATTGGTGTGAGCATAAATTAAAATTAAAACTAAAAAATAAGCTTGCAAAGTTGCAATTGGTGTGAGCACATGGGATTTTTTCCCCTATTGATAAAAACAAGCTCAAATCAGCCTCTTGAGCCTAAACAAAAAGAAAACATCAATTAGAAATGAAACAAAAAACAAAACATCAATTAGAAATGAAAAACAAAAAATGAAAAAAACGACGGCGGGATTCGAACCCGGAATATCCAACTTTTAAATTAATTGCTGCATCCATTCCGCCAAAGCACTAGTATGTATAATTCTTCCTACATCATATTTATATATAAAATATATATTAACTTTTAAACGATTTTGGGCCTCCAAATGTTTTGGGCCCTGTGCCATGGCACCTCTTGCACAGGCCCAAAGCCGGCCCTGAGCCCACATAAGTTTTCCCTACAATGCTATGGGTCCAATGCCTCTCTCGGACCTAATAGAAATAGATTCTTATTGGGCCTGATTGCCTGAGAGTCCACAAAAGTGAAGTGCACTTTAAATAAAACATAGCCGTAACCAGCTCTAATTTAAAAAAAGGAGAAAATTCCACTTTTTGTCATGTTTGCACTGAATTTTGAAACGTCCCTTTAAAAGTTTTAGTTTCAATTTATGTCCAAAAAACACATGTTTTATATCACTTTATGACCTTTACACCAAACTGAGTTAATTTACTCAGTTAGGTTTATTTAATGCAAGGGTATAATTGTCATTTGAAGTTTGATTGCAGTTGTTTCCCTTTATATTCTTCACAACGCATAATTATCCTTCTAATTCACTTTACGATCTCAATCATCCTTCTAATTTCTGCAAATTAATTCGACGATGAACCCTAATTCAGACAACAATGGAAGACAATTCATGATTCGACAACACTTATCCCAATCTGAAGTCGATGCCTTCTACGGTGCTTTTTAGGGTTTTGAGTTTCGTTTATTGAAATTATGAATAATACTAATCGATCATTGCATAATGCAGTGGGGTTCCCAAGTCTGTTCACCATTAAGCTTCATCACAGTGGCAGATTCACCCGATTTCCCGATAGGGCTTATGTTGAAGGAGAGTGCAATTTTATTGACTTGTTAGATGAGATAAGTTATCTGTGCATGAACTGGATTGTATTGTGGACAAGTTTGGCCTTCCAAGCGATATTGAAAGGTATTATCACTTTCTTGTTCCTGGTGAGAATCTTGATTTTGGGCTAAGGGCTTTAGGAAGTGATGCAGTTGTTTTAGATTTTATCAAAGTTATTCCTCAGTCTAGGGTGATGAATGTGTATTATGAGTATGCTATAACAACTGTGCATACTTATTTCTGCTCCCCAACCAAGTTTAAGGTGCAAGAAATAACAAATGAGGAGATCATGGCAATGGAAAACATCAATGCTAGTAAGAATAGGTTATTATTAGGATGGAATGGCAGTGTTGAAAATGATGTAGGATAGAGTAGTGTTCAACTAGAAACAGGGCATAGTAGTGCTGAAGGACAAAGGAGTATGCATCATAATTGATGTTACAATGGATGATCATGAGTTTGACCCATTCTTTGGTGAGAATCCTGTGAATCAAAGTGATAGTGTACAACATAAGTTGAATGATGTGGCTGTGACTGAAAGTGATAGTGTGCAACATAAGTTGAATGATGTGTCTGTGAATGAAAGTGAGCATGAGGGGGATGTAAATGAAAGTGAGCATGAGGGGGATGTGAATGAAAGTAAGCATGAGGGGGATGTGAATAAAAGTGAGCATGAGGGGGATGTAAATGAAAGTGAGCATGATGGGGAACATAATACCAGTGAGGATGATGATAGTGATTGTAACAACCCGCGCGTTCGTGCATTGTTACTACTCGCCATACTCGTCATGCCTAGCACCAGAGATTCAGATCATAATGTAACTGTATCGCTTATATCGCTATATCGCAGTATTTTCGCATATCTCGCATATTTTATCGTTATAACACATCGCATCGCACACACTAATGCTCATGATGACGTTGAGTGAAGACCTATTCTACCATCCTCGATAGCCGTGATACGTTGCAACGCAACGCATATTCGAAACTGAACTCGATTATCGCAACGCAAATTTGGAAATATGAATATTTATACGACCCTTTGTGACTAATTATAATAAGTATATGAATATGTGTATGAAAGTGTGTAATCAAACCATCGCAATGCTTAACGAACAAAACGAAACATCGAAACGTAACTCGCTGGAGACCACCGATCGAACGACCATTCAATCGAATGGTCATCCGATCGGATGACCATCCGATCGAGTGACCAACCGATTGGATGGCCATCCGATTGGATTGCCATCCGATCCATGGCACTCCATCACCTTCTCTCCTCTCCCCCTATAAATAGCACTTGTCACATCACTTGAACAGTGATGTGACAGCTCTCGTTCGACCAGCACACTTTTGGCTCTATTTCTCTCGATTCCTCGCGATTCTTGTAAGTTTCTACCTCAAATCTTGTACTTCTACAATCTACACGCACTCCTTCATCTTTTTCACCTTTGAATCTCAACTTTTAACCGTGAAATCCATGGATTTGAGGTGCCTGGGGTGATGTCATCATGGAGTTCTCAGGAACTTCAAGGTTTGGCTTCATTCCACCAAGAACAACTTAGATCTGAAAGATTTCCACACAAATAAACAATGATTTTGCATAGATCTAAACATTTTCAAAGTTGAAAGGATTGAACGATGGTTTTCCAACTTTTTCCAACTCTTTTACACTCAATGCACTCAAAACTGGTAGAATCGGAGCTCGTTCTGATCTTCTACTCTTTCTTAGTGATGAGTTGGTTCAAGATCTGGTTACTACCAAAGAGACAACCGATTTCGGGTTAAACAAGAACAACCGTCACGAACCAGTAAACTGATCGGATTTGGGTGATTCCTGTTCGATCGGACGACTTGGGACTTGACGAGGTTCTGTTGTTTAGTACGTTGTCAAACTGTCTCGAACAAATCACAAACTTTCAAAATAATCAAGTTCAAAGCGATCAGATGCGTTGGGACGAATTGGCGTCCGATCGGATTGCCATCCGATCGGATTGCCATCCGATCGGATTGCACTTGAGCTTTCAACACTTAAACAACTTTCAACAGGTTCAAACGGATTGCTATCCGATCGGATTGCCATCCGATCGAGTAACCATCCTGCTGTGAACTTGTTCTCACTAAGTGTCTTTCCAATCGAATCGCTATCCGATCGAACGACCGTTCGATCGATCGACTTGAAGGGTAGAGATACTTCTCTGTTTTCAAAATGCTACACCGAAAACTTCAAAGCCATCATACACAGACACATCCTTACTAAACGAATGTCAATCCAATCGAATGGCCATCCAATCGGATGACCATCCGAACGGATTGACATCCGATCGAGTGACAATCCGATCGGATTACCATTCGACACTTGGTCACTTTTCACTGTTTTACGCACCGCTCTTCGCTTATGTTATCGTTAACTGTTCAGGCTAATCACTCTAGCGCTCCCTTCAATCCATTTCCATCGCTGTGAGTATACTCGAACCCTTTTTATCGCCTTTTTTGGGTGTAACATTCGTTCCTATCAAATCAATTTATCAAAACAAATTATTCAGTCAACTGTTTATCGCTTGCGAATAACTGTTATGCATATTTACACGTGATGCTAGTTACATATGTGTTAGGACTTTTACTCGCGAGGTCCCGCCTTAACTAGTATAGTACTATAGTACCCGACGGGGTCTAGTTAGGATGAATAGCAATCGCAGCTCGAGAGACTTAGCTGGTAATATATGTCTAATATATGTGTTGGGGTATCTCGTTTATGTATGTGGTAATTTGCAACACTTTTTATCTACTATGTTTCGCTATCAAAACTTGTATACTCGCCAATACTTTTGTATTGACGTTGTTTTAACGTATGTTGCAGGTTTAGTCGCAGTCTACATCAAATCAAGCTAGGAAGTCTAGAAACTCACTTAAAATCTAGGTTGTCGGAATTGTATTGCTCGAGAGGACAAGAAATCCGTGATAACTTATGTGATTGTATTGTTTGTTAGTATAGGATAACAAATGTAATAAATACTGTCGCTTTATAGTTGTTATGGATTCTCTTGAGCAATCTGATTCACCTAGTGTCGCGCCCAGATGATTCCGCCATCGGTTGGGGTGTGACAGTGATTTCATAGCAGATGATGAAAACAACATAAATGATATTGAAACTGATATGAGGAATTACAAGTTTTTTACTGACTATCTTGATGATAGTGTTATTGATCATATGGTTAACACTAATGGTGATGAGTTAGGAGAAGATGCTATAGATAATGAAAGATTTCCATAGTGGTTCAGAGTCTGATGACAATGATACAAGCTTTAGAAAAAGGGCTTTAAAGACCATGAGAAAGGATGGTGAAGGAAAAAACACTTTGTATTTTGGGCAAGTGTTTGGAACCAAAGAAGAAGCCAAAAAACTGATCAAGACACATGTAGTTGAAACTAGGAGGCAAATTAGGATTATCAAGTATGACATGCAGAGGGTAAGGGTTGTTTGTTGGGGTGATATCCTACAGTTTGCTGAAGATGGTAGCATACAAAACAGTGTTGGGATTAGTATGACACAAGGTTTAAAAGTTAAAGGAGTGTGTGGAAGGTGTGGGGGTACTGGACATAATAGCAGGACATGTACTAAACCACAAGTTGAAAAAGGACATAATGTGAAAAATAAAGAAGTTGGGGGTTCTAGCAGTTCTAGACAACCTGAAGGACCAAAAAGCAAAAATAGTGGTGGCAGGGGTAATACAGCAGAAACAAACAAACATAAATGCCCTTGGACCCTGTTGCTTTCTAAAGTGAATAGATCTGAATCTTGGATGATAAAAACCCTAGTAGGTGAACACAAGTGCTTTCAAAACAGGCATGTTAGAGCCTGCACAACCACTTTTCTATCCAAACAGCTAATGGAACAACTCCAAGATAACCCCAAAATACCAACCAAGGCTGTACAAGAGCAACTACAAAGAAAGTTTAAAGTTGGTGTATCAAAGCAGAAATCATATAGGGCTAAACGGAAGGCTGTCATGCAACTAAATGGTGATTATAATTCAAAGTATGGATTACTTAGAGCTTATGTAACTGAATTGATGAACACAAATCCAGGGACAACTGTGAAAATTGAACTAGAACCACCAGCAGATCCTGAGTCAACTGAAAGGAAATTTAAAAGAGTATATGTGTGCTTGGGGGCTCTGAAACAAGGTTTTAAAGCTATTGGAAGAGATATGTTGGGACTTGATGGGGCTTTCATAAAAGGTCCATATCCAGACCAGGTTCTTAGTGCAGTTGGGGTTGATCCCAATAATGGCATTTACCCTGTCTCATATGCTATAGTAGAGGCTGAAACACTAGACTTTTGGACTTGGTTTCTAGAATGCTTAGGTGATGATCTGGATTTGGAAGCCAATTCAAACTTTACATTCTTAAGTGACAGGTAAAACGTCAGTCTTCATCCATTATTCTTCATTGGGTTATTGGATTTTATCACTCCCAACTATTAGGTATTTGTCAATGTCACTCCCAACTATCACTTTGACTCCCACCACTCCCAACTTAACACGTTGTGTGTTGTGTCACCCCGCATGTGAACATTTCTTAGTGTTTGACTTGTGTTATTGGTGATATTAGGCTAACACTTTGTGAATTACTTATGGTTGCAGGTGAATCTGCTCCTAAAAGACAAAATGGGAGCCAAAAACCACTCAACCGGAGTGACATAACACACAAAGTGTTATGTTAGGAGTGATGAGAATCAAAGTGATAATTGGGAGTGACAGCGGCCAATACCCAATAGTTCAGAGTGATAAAATCCAATAACCCTTCTTCATGTATATGTTCTTATTAACAGTCTTCATTTATTGTTACATTATTCTTCATGTATATGTTCTTATTAACAGTCTTCATCACTTTATGGCCTATTTAGGGCGTTATTCCAGCAATTATGAAGGTCTTCCCATTTGCTGAGCATAAATTTTGCCTAAGACACATCTATGAGAACATGAGATTATAATTCAAAGGAAGGGCTTTAAAGACCTTTTGTGGAAATGTGCAACAGCAACAACTGTTGTTGAATTTGAAAAGGAGATAGATGCTTTAAAAAGTTTCAACAGTGAGTGTCATTTGTGGTTGTCTAACATACCTCCTAAACATTGGTCAAGGTCTCATTTTTCTGGTAATATAAACAGTCTTTACAAGTGTAATATTCTATTATTTGTTAAATAGGGCATTAATATGCTGTTTAACCTTGTGTATTATAGGAAAGGCAACATCTGATATGTTGCTCAACAACATGTGTGAGGTGTTCAATTCAAAGATACTTGAAGGAAGGGACAAGCCCATCATTGCAATGTTAGAATTCATTAGAGAGTACTGCTGTAACACCCCAAAAACGGGTTTGGTAATTTAGAACCCGGTTAAGATAAAGGAATGGGTAAAGTACCGTTAGTAGTAAAATGAAACCATAAACAAAATAACTAGAAATAAATTAGTTTAGTGGTGTTATGTATATAAGAAATAAGATGATGAGTTTTTAGTCCCGTATGCAATCAAAACGAAACTTGAGGGACCAAAAAGGTTAGGACGGAAAGATGGGTTTTATTTATGAAAGTTAACACACACAAACACACACATTCGTGTGTTTTAGAAATCGATCAGGAGCTCCATGAGCTCAAAACCCTAGTTTCCATCCATTTCATCAAATCGAAAGGCAAG